>ML783033.1:439155-465580 GCA_009831015.1 Picea engelmannii | reverse complement strand
TTGAGTACTTATTCTGAGGTTTTTCTATGCTATATTGATATTTGGTTCTTACCACTTTGCAACTCTCCTTTCCTATAGTGTTGCAGTTTGAGTGTGTGGTTCCTACCCGACTATGTGATGAGTGGAATGGATCGAAGAAGATATTCCATCCCCGTTACATATCCTTGATGTGGCCTAGTCAATTTGATGTATCTGAAGTATACATAATACTAAGAATGTCTACTTTGCCAAGTCTTTTCATGTGGATTTTTTCGATCCTTGATAGTGCCTTAATTTCTATTAGTGTTGGGGAATTTTTCATGGAAATCCTGTTAGGAAATTTAGATGCTTATGAGTTATTTAAGATCTACTTGGTATAATGTGTCCTTAGGTAAAAGTGTGTTTCTTTAGTATGCATTTGTATTTAGGAAATCCGACAGTCATAATATGTTTCCTACATAGAGTGATCTGACGGTTCATATTCTCCTCAATCTTAATGACCATTTATCTGTGGCTTAACACTTAATTGGTCCATGATCTCTATTTAAATAGAAAGGAGGGTCATTTTTCGATGATTTATTGTGAGAAAATCTCTTGTAAAATCTCTCTGTAATCTTTTTCTTTTGCATTAATAAACTGTTCCAAGTGGTCACTTTGGATGGGGTCGTGGATGTTTCCCTATAGGGGTTTTGCCATGTCAAAAATTCAGGGTTTTGATATTTGATCTATTTGTGTGAGTCATTATTGAAGGTGTTCATCCTCTGTTGGAATACCAATGTTTTCGAACATGGTATCAGAGCTTGTTTGAATACCTGCTCTAATTGTATATCGAGATCGTGAAGTCGAGTTGCCTCATCTTTGATTTCTTCCATTTATGTACATTTATGGGATATGAGAACTATTACATTGCATTTGGAGTGATTTTTTCATTCAGGAATGCTTTTCGTTTCACTCGAAAAGGTTTTTGTTTTCCCAAGATACAACCATTTCAGTTAGATCTGGAGGTATAAATCCTGAATATGCCATTTTTAAATTTTTGCAGAGTATTATTTTGGTTTTATATTTTTTGATATTGTTATTGTTTCATTCAGGAACGGTTTTTGTTTCACTCGAAAAGGTTTTCATATTCCCAAGATACGACCATTTCAGTCAGATCTGGAGGTATAAATACTTAATACACCATTTTTAAAATTCTGCAGAGTATTATTTTGGTTTTATATTGTTTCCAGGTTGCTACTATTTTAGATCTGCATATGCTCTTTTCCCCACTCCTTGTGCAATCTCGAAAAATTAGAAACATATAGGAAAATGTGCATTTTCTAGGTAAGCTAATTGAGATCTAACCCTTGTTGTCATCAAGAAGTGAAATTTTTTTCTTGTGTGAAAAGAGTTTTTTATGAGTATGCTCTCCAACAAAAACAACAACAAAAACAAACTCCTGCTAAACAATAAAATATGTTTTGCTAGCCCACTTGGTTAAAAGTTGCCTTATTAAGTAAGAGGTCTTGAGTTCAAGTCTCTCTACCCTCAATCCTCCTGCTAAGCAATACAATATGTTTTTCTAGCCCACTTGGTTAAAAGTTTCATTATTAAGTAAGAGGTCTTGAGTTCAAGTCTCTCTTTTTGTTATTTTTTTTTTTTAAGTTTATGCTCCATTGTAAAGTGTATTTCACTTCAAGTATAAAAATGATTTTTTGTTACTTTTTTTTTTAAATTTCATGCTCCATTGTAAAGTGTATTTAACTTCAAGTATAAAAGTGAATCACTATAAGTAGATTTAATATTTATTTTAGAATTATTTATTTTGCATGCACCTTTCTTTTATAAAGTAACTTCTTTGTAAAAGTGATCCTCACTTCCTTTTATAAAAGTGGGTAACTTCATAAAGAAACTTAAAAGTGAGGTTATTTGGAGGGGTATCACCACCACGTGGTTCTTTGGTCATTTTAATGCCTTTTTTTAAGAGGGAATAACTTTCACATCCGAGTCCATTTTCACCACTGTTTTTTTTTTAAACCACCTAATTTTTCAAGATCTTTCCATCCAAATCATGAGTTTCAATTTTTAAATCCATATTCTTCCAACAATCTTTTTCTTACCAGCACCAACTACTTCCAATGCAAATCCCATATACATTACATATTAAGAAGTAAAGTCTTGTACCAGATTACCTTGGGAAAGGAAAAGGACCCACTGATGCTGATAAGAAAGTCAAATGGGATAATAGGAGTGAAGAAGCACGTGGAATAATCAAAATGTCCATATATCCTAATTTAAGGTTCCACCTTCAAGAAAATCATGACCCCAATGAAGCTTGGGAAAATCTTGAATCTATGTTTTGTAAACACAATATAATTCGAGCACATCAGTTAGAAAATAAAATAATGACTTTAAGTCCAAAAGATTTTTCTTACATTGAAGACTATCTATCTAAGTTTAAAACACTCATCATTTTATGTGAAGAATGTGAGATAAAGTTGGAGGAAGAGCATTGTATCTATATTATTATTTCTAATATAGGTAGTGCATATTCTGTGTTTGTATCTACCTTTTATGTTATGAGAGACAATCTAGCGAAATATTATCAAAAACCCACTCTTGAGTCCTTTTGTGATTCTTTTATTAGAGAGCAAGATAATGTTATACAACTTGGAGTGATCAACACTGCGGGTACCTCCAACAAAACCTTAGTCGCCCAACAAAAAGATAAACCCAAGAAGCCCAAGAAGCAACATCTGTACCATAATAAAAAGAAACATAAGGGTCCCAAACCCACTCAGACAACTTCAGCTCCTAATGGTGACAAAGGAGAAAAATCTAAAAATAAGAAGATTGACAGAAATTGTAGCTTTTGTGATAAAGATGGTCATGATGAGTCCAAATATTTCAAAATGATGGCATCTTTAGAAGTAGCAATGAAGAAGAACAACATCAATATTGATCCTACTTCTTCTTCTTCTCATGGACATGGACTTTTTGCTTCTAGTTTCTCCTTCAATGCAACTTCTACTTCTTATTCTAATGAGTGGCTTATTGATTCTAGAGCATCTTATCATATGGATAAGGATAAAGGCATATTTTCTTCTCTAAATGAATGTGACACCAAGAAAATATTTGTTGGTGATGATAGATCTCTTAGTGTTGTATGATGTGGAACAGTTCAAGTATATAATGATCCTTTCAATGATGTATTATTTGTTCCAAGTCTTTCTTGTAACCTTCTATCAGTATATCAAATCACTCATTAAGGTGAAGGTAAAACCGTAGAGTTTTCACCTCATAAAGTTGTAACCAAGGATCTAAAATATCCTAAGTATGATATTGTAACTAGAATTATTAATGATATTATTAGGTTGTACAAGTTTGACAACTTTGGGTCATCATCTTTTCCATCAGTTTTTGTTTCTCATAGCGATGACTTGAGAAAAATTTGGCATGAGAAGTTTGGTCATCTAAACTATCACTCATTGCAACAACTATGTAATCAACAGATGGTGACTAGTCTTCCTCTTGTTTCATGCAAAGATAGTGGTTGTCTCACTTGTGTTCTCAACAAACATCATCGGGACAATTTTGAAAAATCTGCCCCTTGGCACACCTCGGGCCTTTTGCAACTTGTTCACAGTGACTTGTGTGGTCCACTTTATTCTCCTTCTTTTTCAAGGTGCAAGTATTTATCAAATTTCATTGATGACTTTTCCAGACGTACTTGGGTTTACTTCTTGAAACTTAAGAGAAAAGTTTTTGACAAGTTTCTTACCTACAAGGCCCTTGTATAAAAGCAATCTGGACATCAAATTCAAAGGTTAAGAATAGATAATGGAGTTGAATGTGTGAACAATAATTTTACAAGTTACTGCATTACACAGGGCATCCAAATGCAACACATTGTTCCATATACACCAAAACAAAATGGTGTTGTTGAAAGAAAGAACTACACATTAAAAGAAATGGCTAATTATGTGATCCAATCCAAGGGATTAAGTCTAAAGTATTGGTCATAAGCCATCATCTGTACAAATTAAATAGTAAATCACACTCCCACAAAGGCTCTTAAAAATATAACACTGGAAGAAGCTTGGACTAAAATTAAACCAGATGTAAGTCACTTTCGTGTATTCGGAAATACAACATGGGCTCACATTCCTAATGAGAAAAGGAAAGCATTGCATCATAAAAGTGAGAAGTGTATATTTGTTGGTTATTATGAACATTTCAAAGGTTATAGACATAGTCAACCACATTGTAATGAAATTAGTATTAGAAAAGATGTTAAATTTGATGAAAATCTCTTGGCCCATGAGCCTAATTCAATGATTGTTCCTTCTTCGACTTGCGAGTCGTCTTCGTTGTTTGTTCCTTCTTCTATTCCTATTTTGGTTTCTTCTTCAGATGATGACATTGAGGATAAAAATCCACCTCCTCCTACTCACCTTCCTCCATATGAGTCCATTTAACCTGAACCAACACCAACACCATCACTTCCTAGATGGGTTCGTTCAACACGAGAAGTAGCTGGTGATCTTGTCAGTTATCCTTCAGATCAGTGTCAGAAAAAATTTTAGTTCCAATGAGCCTCTTCTCTTTTGGCTCAAGTTTCAGAGACTCATGATCCAGAGACATTTGCAAAAGCTTCAGGTCATCCATATTGGGATACAACAATGAATGAAGAGTATCATTCTTTAATGGAAAATGATACTTGGGATCTTGCACCTCTTCAAAAAGGAAGAAAAAATTTCAGATGTATACAGAGATAAGTATCCATCATATGGAAGTGTTCAAATACACAAGGCTCAGTTAGTTTCCAAAGGATTTTACCAAGTTGAAGGAATTGACTATAATGAGACCTTTTCCCCTATAGCCAAAGTGAATTCCATCTGCCTTGTTCTTTCCCTTTCTACCTCACCTAAATGGGAGGTCCATCAGATGGATGTTAAATATTCCTTCTTGCATGGGGATTTGAAAGAATAAATATACATGGAACAACCTCCTATCTATGTCCAAAATGACTCTAGCCTTGTTTTTCTCCTTAATAAATCTCTTTATGGTCTTACGCAAGCTCCCCGAGCTTGGTATGCCAAAATGGACAACTTTCTTATTGACACCGAATTTTCTAGATTCCATTCTGATCCTAATTTCTATACCATGAAAGGAGGAATCCATCTCATAATCCTTTTCCTTTATGTTGATGACCTTATCCTTACTGGTCGTGACTCAAAACTTTTAAACCATGTGAAAACCAGCCTTAAGAAGAAATTTGAAATGACAAACTTAGGATTTTTTCACTATTTTCTTGGCCTCCAAGTTTTGCAAACCAATGAAGGTCCATTGAAGGAATTTTTCTTTCCCGGTCTAAGTATGATTGTGACCTTCTTCGTCACTTTCACATGGAAGATTGTAAACCAACTCCTTCTCCCTTACAGTCTGGAGTCAATATTGATGTCACCTGTACTTCTCCATAATTTGATTCCACCTTGTATCTTCAGCTAGTTGGTAGCCTCTTATACTTGACTCATACTCGACTTGATGTTTCTTTTCTTCTTGGTCTTGTTGTCTAGTATATGAAAACAACCCATGAAATCCATTGGGAAGCAGCTAAAAGGATACTTTGTTATGTCTGGGGTATAGTTCAGTTTGGGATCCATTACAATTTAGAGGGGACTCCTTCATTGGTTGGTTTCACTAATTCAGATTGGGTCTGCAACCTTGAGGATCAAAAGTCGACTGTAGGTTAGGTTTTCATCCTTGGTTCAGGACCTGTTACTTGGGCCTATAAGAAACAACAAGCTAGTGTACCTTCTTCAATAGAAGCACAGTACCGAGCAAAATAAAATGCTAGTCAAGAAGCCTTGTGGCTTCGACATATCCTTTCAAAGTTTGGATTCTAGCAGCAACATCCAACCAACATTTGTTGTGAAAAACAGAGTGCCATCAAGCTTGCCAAAGAACTAGTTCAACATCAACACAAAAAACACATGGAGCTACACATGAACTTCATCAAAAAGTGTATTCATGATCAATTTATTGAAGTGATATTTTTCCTACAGAAGATCGAGTTGTAGACATTTTCACAAAGTCTCTTACAGAAGTGAAGTTTTCCAAACTTTAATCTATGTTAAGAGTGAAAGAAGTTGTCATTAAGTGGGAATAGGATCTAATGCCTCCCTCCTTCTCCTATTGTGTCACTATTGTAAATACTTCATTCTTATCCCAAGTTGTTTTTAAGGGGGGATGCTAGGATATTTAGACACTTAGGAATTAGTTAAGATCTACTTGGTCTAATGTGTCGTTAGGTAAAAGTGTGTTTTTTAGTGTGTTTATTTAGTATGAATTAGTATACATTTGTAGTTAGAAAATTCGACGGTCATTATATGTTCCCGACATAGAGTGATCCAACAATTCATATTCTCCTCGATCTTGATGCAGAATCCCCTCTTCCTCCCGGGGTTGAAAGACCTCATGGTCTAGGATCGTTCAAGTATGTGAGTTATATCGACTCTTTAGGCCTCTTCTTGGCCCTGAAACCTTGTCCACAGGCATCTATTTATTTCCCCTCACTTGAATCAGTGAATGGGGACCTATGAATACCCACAGAGTCTTCCAAGAGACTCTAGGCCAAACTGTGGACAAACTTTGTTGGTACCTGATGAATTCAGGCCTTTTCCTCCTCCTAGTATAGGTCTGAACTCACCTAAACCTCTAGGGCACTTTTTCTAGCTTCCCATGTCTTCAATTCTGAATCTCGGGATTTAACTCCTTTTTCTTCCAGTGGCAATTGCATGTGACCATGGGCTATGACCAGGCACCTAATCAAAGGGAGTTTCAGAGCTCTAGGATCTAGGTGTTCTTGCCTCATGCTATGACCAATTCTTCTGGAGGAACAATCCTCCGAAATCGTAGAAACGGGATCAATGGTCCTTGTTCCTCACTGAGATATATGGCTCAGTCTCTTCCTTCAGCGATTCAGGCTTCGACCGAATTTGCATGCACACTCCACAAATCCCCCAATGTGGCTTTCTAATAGAGTAAACCTTCATCCTCCATGTGTCCCCTTTCCAATCAACGGTCCACGCTCTCCCTTGGGATCAACGACCCACAATAACTTCGAGCTTCGCACTTCGGAAAATTATGAACAACCACCACGCGAATCTTATGGAATGACAAACTCTGAAGTACGTGATTTGCTGACACATGTCCAATTCTGATAGACGACTTGGATGGACTCTGACACTCTAGAATTCAGGAGTTATAACTTCACCCAATTCCACTTTTCTTCGGAGTGTATGACCTCTGAAGTGAGGGATCTTATAACACCTATCCCCCTGATCCAACCATTCATATGTATTTCGGCGCTCCAAAATTTAGGTGTTCTAACTTCACCCAATTCAACTTTTCTCCAGAGTGTATGACCTCTGAAGTGAGGGATCTTCTAACACCTATCCCCCTTATCCAACCGTTCATATGTACTGTGACGCTCTGACCTTTAGGATTTCTTTCTCCACCCAGCTCATTTTTCTCCCAGACTTACTTTTCTCTGGACTGGTAGATCTTCTGCCATGCATCCCCTTCCAATGGATGGCTGGGATGACTTCGAGACTCCGACCTTCAAGATTCCTCGCTCCTTCACACTTCAAATTCTACAAAGTTCTCCTACTCTGGAGTGCAGGATTTGGAGACACCTATCCCTTTGGCTTGGATGGCTCATATCTACTTCGGATCCCATCTCTTCGAGAGTTCTCCACCCTTCTACACTCACTTTCTATGAAATGAAGGATCTCTCACCACGTGTCTCCGACTGATGGACGACTGAGATATTCTTTGCTACTTCAGGATTCGAGGATTTTTGAAGCACCTCATTCCATTTCCTCTAGAGTGCCTCTCCTCCAGAGTTAATTATCTACTGCCACATGCCTTCCTGTGCCAATGGCTAGGATGGCACTTCGAGACTTTGACAATTCTGTAACCACCTTGTCAGAAACCTCCCAGAGTGCAATTCCTTCGGAGTCTCAGATCTCACTCCACGTGTCGCTTCCCAACAATAATGGATAGGATGAGCTTCGGGCTTCAAAGATTCGGAGGATTCGGTTGCTGCTCAATTGGATTATCCCAAAGTGTCTCTACTCCAGAATTCCATATCTTCTGCTACTTGTCCCTCTGGATGATGGATGGGCCCGATCCACTTTAGGACTTCGACAAGTCTTCTCTTCTGTGCATTTAAAGAGAATAAAACCCATGCACTTACCTGGATCCAACAACTATTGGTCCTTGTTAGAGTCCTAACCCGCACATAGGTAGAACAATATATTCATATGTAATAAAGGTCAATATTAATAAGGCCTTACAATAAAATATAATAATTCGAATGTAAGAAGACCTAATAGAAGCTTCCGCTTCTAGAAGGATCTTCCTCTAGATGATTCTTTTGATAGACATATTTAGTATAAATAGGAGTCGAGGGTATGAGAACCCTAGTTTGGATATTATTGTAATAGAGATCTTCTCAACTCGAGGTTGCCCCCTTGAAGAGGCCCTTGAACATTGCTTTCAGAATCAAAGTGTTATTTCTGTTGTTATTCTTATATCATTTCAGTGCTATTGTGGTGACTGTTCTGGTTATATTGTTGTTATTTTTCCATTTTTAACATTTTATTTTTGTTCTGCATACTTTTTATATATGGTATATTACAAGTGGTATCAAAGCACTTTCCTTGGCATAAATTGTGGGTAAATTTTTTTCTAGGGTAGAGACGTATTCCAACGTCTTTAAGCCACAAAGATCTGTCATTATGCACATAAGCCCATGGTTGAGGGATTCATACATGCAGGAAATACAAGTGGTTCTTAAGCGCACATCTGTTGGCCACCCTTGTAACTCATGTTGGTACCCCTTCGAGTGGTAGCACATCAGACATCACCTGTGTACGGATCACCCTAGATTTCCTGAAGCCCTCTTTAGATAAACTGATCGACCACCTGACTGCTATAGTGCCACCAAGAACAACACTCGGGAAGATACTCTCTAGTACCCGGGTAGTCGGGTAGTATCGCTAAGGGTATGGTCTATCCTCCTTAGTTAGTTCCTTGATATATTGGGCCGAGTACTACTATTGGACCCCGCATGTATATCAGAGAGCTATAGCACATGGAAAACCCTTGTCTGTAGAACCCTTGAATACCTAACCCTTGGGGACAAAAACATAAAAAAAATAAAACAGACAAGATCTATTGCTGCGCAACTATGTTCGGGTTGCCAAGTAACTACACATTTCCTCCTGGTTGAGAATTTGGGCATTTCATCACTGCAGTATTCTTCAGACCAGAGTATAAAAAAAAAGTCTAGAAATTGTTTCACCATTATTTGAGACCTATTCCATTAGATTCATATCTCCTCCCTTATCACATTCATACATATCATTTTTTGGCAAAAGTTTTTACTCCACCTGCCCCTTTTCGGTTTCCTCATCCTCATGGCCCATACCCGTAGCCAAGACTTGGAAGTTCGCTTCAATACCTTGCAATCTAGTCTCACCGAGACCGAACAAGAAGTGAAACAACTCAGTGTCAATGTTGTCGCCATCAATACAACCATGCATTCCTCAATGGAGGAAATCAAACAAGGTTTGACCACCCAGCTTGAATCTGTCTTTTCAACACTATGCACCAAGATGCATATCCTTACAGATAAATCTTCCTCTAACTCATTTCCACATACTAAAGGTGAACATTCCTCTCATTCCCATAACTTTCAGCACCATCACTTTCAACGTGACCTACGCATTCCGCGAGTGGATGTGACCAAATTTGATGGCTCAAACCCCACTGGTTGGGTAACCCAAATGGAACATTATTTCTCTTTATATGACATTACATATGACTTGGTGAAACTCTGGTATGGTGTTCTCCATCTAGATCAAGAACGTTGGCAATGGTGGAAATGGAGAAAAACTTCTCGTCAAGGGTATATTGCTTGGACACACTTTGTGGCAGAGCTTTATGAACACTTTGACACTGGCACCAACCATTTGGGTCATTTGACAAAGTTGAAACAATCAGGAACAGTGGAAGACTTTATAGTTTCCTTTGAGTGCTTGGATTTTCAGATAGAAGGCATGTCTGATGCCTTTTTCCAAGAGTGTTTTATCAGTGGCCTCAAGGATGAGATTCAGGCCCATGTCCTCATGGTTCAACCTCAGAGTTGGGTGGAGGCTACTAAAAGAGATAAAGAAGAACAATGGGTTGTATCTTCTCAAAACCAGAAACCCTCCTTTATCCCTCACTCTAAACCAGTAAATCCCACTACTCCTTTCGCTCCACTAAAGATCCAAAACTTGACTAGGGCTGAAATGGCTGAATGCCAACTTAAAGGCCTTTGTTATAATTGTAATGACAAATATTTCTCGGGCCACAAGTGTAAGGAACAAAATATGTTTATGGCCATCCCCGAGGATATTTCAGAAGAGGATGTTGAAACTCCCCTTGTGTCTAAGTCACTTGAAACCACTAACATAACCCCTCCCTCAGACCCTCCCAAAGTAGAACCGGTCATTTCCCTCAATGCTCTCACTAGCTTCTCCGCTCCCCAAACCCTCAAGTTAATCAGTTACATCAAGCATCGGAAGGTCATCATTCTAGTTGATAGTGGAAGCACCCATAATTTTATTCATCGTTGCATTGGCCAAGAAACTCATTGCTACATCCATGTCGTCAATAATTTCCAAATCATGATTGCCAATGGTGGCTCCTTGAAATGTGGAGGGCATTGTGAAAAAGTGCATCTCCAAATTGGTGACTACCACCTGAAATCTAATATGTTTTCTATCGACATGGGCGGTTGTGACATTGTGTTGGGTGCAGATTGGCTAAGGACTTTGGGTCCCATTATCATGGATTTTAAGGAATTAACCATGCAATTTGACCAGGAGGGCCACCAATATAAGTTCCAAGGCATCACCATTGGTTCACCTGAGATCATTAGTTCCCATCGCATGGAAAAGTTGCTCAAAAAAGGTCATTCTGGTGTTATTGCCCAACTCCATGCCATACAAGCAACAAAGACACCCTCGGTGCCGCAAGACCTCCAAGTCATCCTTTATAAACCTCAAGTGGTCTTTTCCACTCCCCAGGGACTCCCTCCTTCCCGTGGTGTTCATGATCATTCCATTCCCCTTGTACTTGAATCCTTCCTCCCAATATCTGTCCATATCATCACCCCTTTTCCCAAAAAAATGAAATTGAGAAAATGGTCCAGGAACTCCTTAATGCAGGTGTTATTTGCCCTAGTATGAGCCCCTACTCTTCTCATGTGGTCATGGCCCTGAATAAAGAAGGTTCTTGGTGAATGTGTCCTAACTTTCATGCCCTCAACAAACTTACCATTAAAGACAAATTTCCCATTCCTGTCATTGATGACCTCCTGGATGAATTGAGTGGCGCCCAATACTTTACTAAACTTGATATTCGTTCGGGCTACCACCAAATACATATGAAAGAGGTAGACATTCCCAAGACTACCTTTAGAACTCATGAGGGCCACTATGAGTTTTTGGTCATGCCCTTTTTCTTGTGTAATGCCCCCTCCACCTTCCAAAGCCTCATGAATCATGTCTTCCATCCTTTTCTACATCATTTTGTCTTAGTTTTCTTTGATGATATCTTCATTTATAGAAAAAACTGGACATACCATCTTGCTCATGTGGATCGAGTTCTCCATCTACTCTCTCAGCACCAACTTTTCCTGAAACGGTCTAAATGTGCTTTTGGCGCCTCAAAAGTAGAGTACTTGGGTCATCTGGTTGGAAAGGACAACATCATGGTGGATCCTAAAAAGATTGAAGCTATGCAAGACTGGCCTCACCCAAAGACTCTCAAAATCTTGCATGGCTTTCTGGGCTTAACAGGTTATTATCACAAGTTTGTTAAGAATTATGGAAATATTGCAGTACCTCTCACTGCTCTCCTAAAAAAGAACTCTTTCACTTGGACTCCAGTCGCTGCTCAATCTTTTCAAACCTTGAATATGGCCATGTGCACCACTCCAGTCCTGACCCTTCCTGATTTCACAAATACCTTTGTCTTGGAATGTGATGCTTCAGGGAAAGGAATTGGTGTTGTCCTTATGCAAGAGGGTCAGCCTTTGGCCTTTACTAGCAAGAAACTATCTGAAATAAATATGGGCAAATCAATCTATGAAAAGAAAATGTTGGCTATTTTGCATGTCATTGATCTGTGGTGCCCTTATCTATTGGGGCAACGTTTCCAAATTAAGACAGACCATCAAAGCCTCAATTATTTTCTGGAACAATGCATTTCCTCCCCGGAGCAACACAAATGGGTGACTAAGCTCTTTGGATATGATTATGAGATCATTTACAAGAAAGGAAAATATAATGTGGCTGTAGATGCACTTTCCTAAAAATATGAAGATGAAGGATCCCTTTTTTCTCTTTCCTTCATTGTACTAGATTGGCTCCAAGCCATTCACCAGGAATGGCTACGAGATCCCAAAAGTTCACATCCAATCCAATAATTGCAGTCCAATGCTCCAGCTTCCCCAGGGTACTCTTGGCTCCATGATGAGCTTCGATACAAAGTCCATTTGTATGTAAGTAAACTATCAAAGATTAAATCCATGGTACTTTATGAGCTTCATGCTACATCCACAGCGGGGCACTTCGGGTTCACCAAAACCTATGACAGGGTCAAACGTTCTTTTTTCTGGGATGGTATGAAACAGGGCATTCATAATTTTGTCACTGAATGTGATGAGTGTCAATGCAACAAGGGAGAAACAGTCAAATCTCCGGGCACACTACAACTTCTTCCGATTCCACCTGCTATTTCGAGGGATATCTCTATGGATTTTATTACAGGCTTACCCAAATCAGGAAATAAATCAATCATCATGGTGGTTGTTGATCGCCTTTCCAAGTATGCTCATTTCTGTGCTCTTCAACACCCGTTTACAACATCCATGTTGGCTCAAATTTTCATGGATCAAGTCTTCAAGCTTCATGTCATGCCACATTCTATTGTTTTTTATCGCGACCCAACTTTCACAAGCAATTTTTGGAAAGAACCGTTCAAGCTACAAGGCACCCAATTGCATCTCAACACAATTTATCATTTCCAGACTGATGGTCAAACGGAAGCTGTCAACAAGTGTTTGGAAACATATTTGAGGTGTTTTTCCTCAGAAAAGAAAAATCAGTGGGCTCAATGGTTACCCCTAGCTGAATGGTGGTACAACACTTCATACCATATAACTACACGCATGAATCCTTTTGAAGCGGTATATGGATAGAATCCACCTTTAGTTCTCTCATACTTACCTAGTGTCTCGAAGGTCTAGGCGATTGGCCAAACACTTACAGTTCGAGAGGATATTCTTTGTACCCTCAAAGAGAATTTTTTCATGGCACATAATTGCATGAAGCAACAAGAAGATCAAGGTCGCTTTGAACGTCAATTTGCAAAAGGGGATCATGTGTTTCTTCGACTGCAAACTTACAAGGAAAATTCCCTCAAGGCCAAGAATTTTCAGAAGCTAGCACCCAAATTTTATGGTCCTTATACTGTTCTCAAGCATGTGGGATAGGTGGCCTATCAGTTAGCTTTTCCCAGTCATTCAAAGCTACATCATGTTTTTCATGTTTCATGCTTAAAGAAGGTGATTGGAACTAAGTGCCAAATTCAAACCAACTTTCCCTAGTTAGCAAAATAAGGATCCATTTGGCTACAACCACAAGCCATTTTGGACCAGTGTGAGCATCACCTACATCAGAGAACTATCAAGGAAGTCTTATTCCAGTGGAAAGATACAACTCTAGCAGATGCCACTTGGGAACCAGCTACCATTCTGCAACAATTTCCACATCTTAATCCTTGAGGACAAGGTTGTTTTTAAGGGGGAGGACATGTTAGGGTCATAACCCCCACATAGGTAGAACAATATATTCAGATGTAATAAAGGTCAATATTAATAAGGCCTTGCAATAAAATAGAATAAGTTGAATGTAAGAATACCTAATAGAAGCTTCCACTTCTAGAAGGATCTTCCTCTAGATGCTTCTTTTGATAGACATATTTAGTATAAATAGGAGTCGAGGGTATGAGAACCCTAGGTTGGATATTATTGTAATAGAGCTCTGCTCAACTAGAGGTTTCCCCCTCGAAGAGGCTCGTAAACATTTCTTTCAAAATCAAAGTGTTATTTATGTTGTTATTCTTATATCATTTCAGTTCTATTGTGGTGATTGTTCTGGTTATATTGTTGTTATGCTACCATTTATATCATTTTATTTCTATTTTGCATACTTTTTATTTATGGTATATTATAGTCCTTCATGCTCACATCCATGCTGGGATATGGTCCTCCTTTGTGTGCTCCTTATGATGTCTTCATGTAATATTTGACGATCCAGATCTCTCCTTCAGCTCGATCCAATAATTTCTCTCGCTCTTCTTCCTAAGCTTTTGCTTTCTCCTGAATTGGAATAATTGTAAGTATTCAAAGGTTTCAGGCTTTGAATATTCTCCTGCAAGCCCGACTACTTCGGGTCTCGACTTCACTTCTGGGAACACTATCCCTTATTGAGCTTCTGGAAACTTGAAGCAAGTTCCCTCTCCTGCGCACAACCCTTGCACTATCTCTTCTGGGATTTTGAACTTGAAATAGGTTCGCCTCTATGCACTCCTTGCACTCAACTGAGCCTTCATATGGATTCAGACTTAGAATATTTTTTTTTTCAGAAAATCTTCCTGCACACTCATGATGCCTGCTCAATGCATGCCTTGTAGGTCCTCTCCCTATAGTCAGAGAATTTGATTGTCTCCTTGCGCACACTTTCGTTCGCTCGATGTACTCTTTGCAGAGCACTTCCCTGGAGTGTTTAGTAACTCTGGTTCTCCTCTATTTCCTCCAACACTTCAGAATGTGTTGGTTATGTGCACTCTTTTCACCTGCTGAAAGAACTCCTTGTTGAGCCTTTCCTTTAGAGTATTCATCAAATTTGAAGTACTTATCCTTTACACTCTTCTCTCTGAACTCGAAACAGGGTTCCCTTGTGCACACTTGCACCTGCTCAATTCCCACCTGGCAGAGCTCTACAGAGTATTCAACAACTCTGTCTTATGTGCCTTCTCTGCATAATTTCTCCTCCAAGGTGTTTAATAACCTTGAGGCTCCTCCTGAGTTTGAGACTATCTTGGTGTCCCCACCTAACACGTTCTCCTCTGAACTCGAAGTAGAATTCAGATACGCACTCCTGCACTGGATCATAGAGTTCTCAATACTTTGCCGTGCACTCCTTTCACTTAGCCTAAAGAACCCATAACAAATCAACAAACCCACAGATGAATATTGAAGTCTATCATATCCCTGTAGATGAAACCTATCATACACCTACAACATGTATTCATAAACACACACAGATGGCATTTATAAAATAAATTTTCATCAAACAGGAACTCATAACCAGTGAAATCTACTCTTTTATATTAATGTGAATGCCAATTACAATATGTGCAATCTCAGACTGCAATAGAGTCTCGACTCTCTCCTCCTTATCCTTTTCTAATAATTAATAATTTATTACAAGGATAGTACAAAAGAGGGGATTCTCGAGCCTTCCCTCCAAAATACACTAGTGGTGTCTAATCACCATTTGCAGTGCCTATCTACTAAGGCTTATTATAATAAATGAAAATCTAGTCTGAATCGGATCTAGATCAACCTACATTTAACCATTAAAGGATACTTCAACTACAGCCTGTACAAAGGCATCAACTCAGGTCTATCATCCTTACAACATTTAATAACAATTTATTACATTGAATTTTTAAATTCAAGGCAAAATGATAGGGATGATGCCTCTCTCCCTTCTTGAATGCACGTTGATTTTTTGAATAGTTGGTGCATGGATAAGGTGGAAAGGATGCTCCTTCATCATACTCCACTACTAGGAAAATCATGAGATCCTACTCATGAGCTCCTCCACTCCACTGTTTAAATCCTCATGGATCCCAAACTTCTCTCTAGAGTTGTCCACCTACTCCTCTACTTTGTTGTTGTTGATGTTGCTTCCTTGCTACTGCTGCAGGTTATCTTATGCTCAACCTCCTCCTACTGATAACTTCTTCTGTTGAATTAAACATCGGCTCTTTGATTTATTCTATCTCCTTGTTGAGCTTGTCCATTGGTTGGCTCCTTGGCAGTCTTCCTTGTTGTTGCATCTCCTCATGTTGATCTAAGGGCAGATCATCCTGATCTCCCATGTTGTCTCCATCACTTGTGGCCTTGACTTTCCACTTTTCTGCAAAATCATATTCTGTAGTCTCCTTACTAAACTTAGTTCCAACCATCTCCTTTGACATTTCAACTTCTTCCATCTCTCCTGCTGGTACAGCTCCAACTTCCTCCAGCTGCTCCTCAAACTGGAATTCCCCTTTTGTTTGCATGACCACATCTAGGAAGTCCTTCTCTAGTTCTGGATTGTTCAACCAATCCTCCAACATCTCCAACTCTTTCTCCCAGTGAGTGAGCATATTAATTGTATTCTCCTTTTTTTTATGTTAGGGTAGACTTTGATGTGTGCTCCTTCTCCTCCATGACAACCATGGTTGGTTTTCCTTCTATTTCCTTTGCAACACATACGCGAGCCTCTACTTGGCTAGTTGGTAGGAATATTATGATTCCCTCAATGATCAGAATGCTCCTCTGATCCTCCTCTATCAGCACCCGTTGTTGATCTCAATTTCCTACTGAGTTCTTGAGACTCTCAGATAGTCTCATTTCTTCTCCCTTGCCCACCTGGAAAATTTGGATTTCTCCTCTTCCCTCCTGGAATTTTGTGATATCTTCAGATGATCTCCTCTCATTTCCAACCTAGAAATCTTAATTTTTATAACTGCCCTCCTAGAAGTTCATGAGATACTCCATTGATCTCATCTCATTTCCCACCTGGCAATTTGAAAATTCATCTCTACCCTCTTGGTAGTTCATAAGATCAATTGATCTCACTTCCTCCTCACTATGGTTCTCTCCAAATTCTGGTTCACAGATGAAAATCATTTTCTCCTTTGTGTCATTGAGGTTTTCATCATGCCTCAACCACCTTTTCAACACTTGTTGTTGCCTCCTGGAAAACAACTTCTGGACAAACCAATTCACTCTCTACTTGATGGGCCACTCGTACCTCCAGCATACATGTGCCTCTTATTGCATCTTTAGAATTAGCCTATCGATATATTCCCTCATATCCTCGAGCTCTTTTTCCATATGCACTTTCCTTACCTGCTGGCGGCCTTCTTCTCGACCTCTTCCATGAACTTCAGTAGCCATATTTCTCCTTTGCCTATAAGAACGCAACTGGTTCTTCTAGCTCAGCCCACGTGGTTGTCTATTAATTGTTTCACACTTGCAAACAATCACACATAGATCATCAACACTCTACCTCCCTTCACTTGTTGTCTACAGGTGAAATTTTAACACTGATACCACTTGATGGTGTCCGACTATCTCCTTTCTCCCCTCTCTCCTTTGTCTATTGTCTGCAAGAAAAAATCAAGCTCCAATACCACTTTATGGTATCAGACATAACCTTTTCTTAGGCTCTAATACCACTTGATGGTATCAGACTATCTCCTATGTCTCTTGTCTGTTACCTGTAAATAATAAAAAAAAAAACAGGCTCTAATACCACTTGATGCAGACCCCCCTCTTCCTCCCAGGGTTGTGTGACCTCCCGATCTAGGATATTTCAAGTATGTGAGTCAGATCGACTCTTCATGCCTCTTCCTTTCTCCAAAACCTTGTCCACGTGCCTCTATTTCTTTCCCCTCACTTGAATCAACAAATGAAGACCTTTGAACACCCATAAAGTCTTCCAAGAGACTCTGGGCCAAATTGTGGGAAAAATCTACTGGTACTTGATGATTTTAGATCTTTTACTCCTCCTGGTATATGTCCGAACTCACCTGAACCTCTAGGGCGCTTTTCCTAGATTCCCATGTCTTCATTTCTGAATCTCAGGCTTTAGCTCCTTTTTCTTCCAGCGAAAATTACATGTGACCGTGGGCTATGACCAGGTGCCTACTCAAAGGGTGTTTCAGAGCTCCAGACTCCGGGTGTTCTTTCCTCATGCTATGGCCAATTCTTCCAGAGGCACAATCCTCCGAAGTCGCAGAAACAAGATCAATGGTCATTTTTCCTCACTGAGATCTATGGCTCAGTCTCTTCCTTTGACAATTCGGACTTCGGCCGAATCTGCTTGCACACTCCACAAATCCCCTAAATTGAATTTCTAACAGAGTGAACCTTCATCCTCCATGTGTCCCCTTTCCAATCAACGATGCTATCCTTTGGGATCAATAACCCACAGTAACTTCGGGCTCCAACTCTTCGGCAAATTCTGAACAACCACCACATGAATATTCCTGAGTGAAAAACCTCTGAAGTATGCGATCTACTGAAACCTGTCCAAATTCAATGGACGGCTTGGATGAACTCAGGTTCTCTTGCCTTCAATAGTTCTCACTTCACTCAATTCAATTTTCCTCTAGAGTGTACGAACTCCAAAGTGAGGGATCCTCTGACACCTGTCCCCCTGATCCAATGGTTCAGATGTACTCCGACGATCCGACCTTTGGAATTTCTTGCTCCACCCAACTCGCTTTTCTCCTAAAGTGACTTTTCTTCGGTCTGGAAGATATTTTTCCATGCATCCCCTTCCAATAGACCACTAGGATGACTTCGAGACTCCGAACTTCGAGATTCCTTGCTCCTTTACACTTAGAATCCTCTGAAGTGCTCCTGCTCTAAAGTGCAAGATCTAGAGAAACATGTCCCTTTGGCTTGAACGACTCAGATCTGCTTCGACTCCTGACTCTTCAGGAGTTCTCCACCCTTCTGCAATTTCTTTCTCTGAAATGCAGGATCTCTCGCCATGTGTCTCCGACTGACAAACAACTAAGATATTCTTCGCTACTCCAGGCTTCAGGGATTTTCGAAGCATATCACTCCATTTCATCCGAAGTGCCTCTCCTCCAGAGTTAATGATCTACTTCCATGTGCCTTCCCGCGCCAACGACTAGGATCTATTTCGACACTTCGGGACTTCGACGATTCTGCAACCACCTTGTTAGAAATCTCTCGAAGTGCAATTCCTTCGGAGTCTCATATCTCACTCCACATTTCCCTGCCCGTCACCAACAACTAGGATGTGCTCCGGGGTTCAGGGCTTCGACGGATTCGGTTGCTGCTCACTTGGATTCTGCTGGAGTGTCTTTGCTTCAGACTTCTATATCTTCCACCACCTGTCCCTCTCGATGATGGATGGTCCCGGTCCACTTCGGGACTCCAAGACATTAACGAGTCTACTCTCCTGTGAACTTAAATAGATTAAAACTCGTGCACTTAGCTGGATGAAACGAATGTTGTTCCTTCGCACTCAGATCCAATGGTTGGGATGTGCTCCTCCTCTACGCGCTCCTTATGATGTATGGACGTAGGATTCGATGATCCATATCTCTCATTAAATCTCAATCCAATGATTTTTGTATCTCTTCTTCCTAAGCTTCTGCTTTCTCCCGAATTGGAATAATTGTAAGTATTCAAAGGTTTCAGCCTTTGAATCTTCTCCCACGAGCCCAGATACTTTGGGTCTCGACTTCACTTCTGGGAACGCTATCTCTTATTGAGCTTTTGGAAACTTGAAGTAAGTTCCCTCTTCTGCACACACCCCTTGCACTATCTCTTCTGGGCTTGTAAACTTGAAACAAGTTCGCCTCTACGCACTCCTTACGCTCAACTGAGCCTTCAGACGGCTTCAGACTTAGAAGATTTGTTTTTCAGAAAATGTTCCTCCACACTCCTGGTGCCTTCTCAATGCACTCCTTGCAGAGACTCTCCCTACAGTCTGAGAAGTTGACTATCTCCTTGCACACACTTGTGCACACTCAATGCACTCCTTGTAGAGCTCTTCCTGAGAGAGTTCAGTAACTTTGGTTCTCCTTGATTTCCTCCAACAATTTAGAACATGTTGATTATGTGCACTTGTTTCACCTTCTCAAATAAATCCTTATTGAGCCTTTCCTTCAGAGTATTCAACAAATCTGAAGTACTTCTCCTTGACACTCTTCTCTCTGAACTCGAAACAAGGTTCCCTTGTGCACACTTGCACTTTCTCAATGCCCACTTGGTAGATCTCTATAGAGTATTCGAAAACTCTGTCTCTTGCGCCTTCTCTGCACAGTTTCTCCTTGTTTAGTAACCTTGAGGCTCCTCTTGATTATGAGGATATCTTGGTGTGCCCGCCTGGAATGTTCTCCTCTGAACTCAAAGAAGAATTCATATATGCACTCATTGCGCTGGCTCAAAGAGTTCTCAATACTCTGTCATGCACTCCTTGCACTTAGCCTAAAGAACCCAGAACAACTCAACAAACCCATAGACAGATAGTGAAGTTTATCATATCCCTGCAGATGAAACCTATGATACACCTACAACATGTATTCATAAACACACACAAATGACATTCATAAAACAAATGTTCATCACAAATGAACTCATAAAGAGTGAATTCTTCTCTTTTGTATTAATGTGGATGTCAATTACAATATGTGCAAGCTCAAACCGCAATAGAGTCTCGACTCTCTCCTCCTTCTCCTTTTCTAATAATGAATAATTGATTACAAGGATAATACAAAAGAGGGGCTCCTCGAGCCTTCCCTCCAAACTACACTAGTGGTGTCTAATCACCATTTACAATGCCTATCTACTGAGGCTTATTACAATAAATGAAAATCTAGTCTGAATCAGATCTAGATCAACCTATAGCTAGCCATTAACGACGACTTCAACTACAGCCTGTACAAAGGGATCAACTCGACTCTATCAGCCTTACAACATTTAATAACAATTTATTACATTGAATTTTTAAATTCAAGGAAAAATGAGAGGGTTGATGCCTCTCTCCCTTCTTGAATGCTCGTTGATGTACTGAATAGTTGGCGCATGGATGAGATGGAAAGGATGCTCTTGCATCAGATCTTAAGGACCATTGATCTATGGATTAACAACTGTTTGGTCCATGATATCTATTTAAAGAGCATGTATGGTCATTTGCCAATGATTTATTATGTGAAAATATCTTGTAAAATCTCTTTGTAATATTTTTCTTTTGCATTAATAAACTGCTCCAAGTGGTCGTGTTGGTTGGGGCCATGGATGTTTCCCCATAGGGGTTTTACTGTGTCAAAACATCTGTGCATTGATCTTTGATCTGTTTGTGTGAGTGTTTATTGAAGGTTTTTGTCCTCTGTTGGAATACTTGTATTGTCGAACAAATCCTAGGAGTTGGGGTTTTTAAAAGTGGTTTCAAGGAGTTGTCTAACAATGTCGTCTGCAAAACGTCTGGTGACCCGATATCACAAAGATAAGTTATATTTTGTAGAATTATGGAGGATATCTCTATGGCAGAGGAGAGTTCTTTTTATAGGCCCGAATCTAGTAGATGAGGAGCCAACAATAAAGGGTTACAAAGAACCCTAGTGTAGAAAAGACAAATCCTAGGTCTTATGGAATAGGGGTGGAATGACTAGCTAAGAAAGACAAATAAATTTACAACTAGAGTATCCCCCCTTAATCTCAATAGAGAATAGAGGATTTGGTAAAAATAAAAAGTCATAGTAAGCATACTCCTAAATACATAATCAAGAAAGAATTTCAAGATTGGGTCAAGGATACTAGCTTTACAAGATTCAAAGAAAAAAAGTCTTCTAGAGGAATGTAATTTTACTGGTTATCAAAGACCCTTGTTTCCCTATCATGGATGACAAGGACGATAAGATGACATAGTCATTGGACATAATTAGGAGTTTGGAAGCTAAGTTGATTATGTTGGGATCAATTTTAAGGTCATTGATTGGAATCTAGACAATGAGGAAACAATGGATGTCATAGGTACTTAGGGCTTCAAGGGTACTAGCACCAACCTGATCAACATTGAATATGATGGTCCCAAGGGAAAAGGTTCATGAGCATGAGATCCCTAGTGAAGTAGGCCTAACCATGCCAATTCAAACTTAGTAAAACAAGTTATCAAGATACTCCAAGTTCTCTAGTTTACTTCTATGTTTTCTAGACATAAGAGGCCGTCAAGATAGGGTTAAAACATAACATTTTTTGGAATGATTTTTTTCATACATACTTTCTCTAATTTGTGGTTAGAACTATGGTTATTTTGGCTATATAAATATTAATATAGAAACTACTTAATTTATATATTTATATAAATAAATAGTTATATTTATTTATAATTATAAATTACAAATGAATTTGATAATTATTAAGTAAATATATTTTTTTAAACTATAAATTTATTAAAAGTAAATTAATATAAATTTATTTCAACTTTAAATTTATAGAAAGTTAAAAACAAAAATTTGAGTGGAAATCTTAACCTTATTGAGAAAAATATAAAACTAAAGAGAGAAAATGATGCACGACTAATATTTAAAGAGATTTATTTTATTTCAATCTTTAATGAAAAAGAATAAAACGTGAAAGGAAAAGGAATAAAAGGTGAAGGAGAGAAAATGAGACATATGTTTAATATTTAAATAGGTTTATTTTGTTTCTTTATTTATAAATATTTATTGAAAAAAAAGGGTAAATGAGAAAAAAGATGAAACATATTTAGTTTATTTCATAATCTTATTTTTTATTTTTTATAAATTCAACATTAAAATAAGTTTATCTTAATTTAATAATAATTAGTATAGATCTATTTAAACTAGTGTTTTAAGATGTATTTATAGTATTAAATTTCTAGAGGTGTAAACTCTTCCTTTTTGCCGAGTTTTAAAGTAAAAAAGATTAGAACCTATTTATACAATTTTCATTTGCTTAATTTTTTTCTTATTATTTAAGAGTGACACATGTCAGCTCCACATTGAATTTAGGTAAGGAATCACACATAACTGGGCTATAGAATATGTAATAATGAAAAATTTTGATGTCTCCACTTCCAATGTTTTTGATACGTTTGAAAAGATCATTGTTTAAGACAAACCTATGCCAATGATATCATATACTTAAAGGCTTCCTGTTCAGTTTATCTGTAATATGGCCAAAAAATTCTTGAATGTGACATAGAAACTATAGTGGCCTTGATGAAGATGATTCAACTGAGTAAGAAATACCAAGTATGAAATCAATGATAGAAGTTATGATATAGTGGATGGTATTATCATTGACATGCATCATTCTATCATTACATGATACCATGCATTCCTTTAAAGTCAACTCAAGATGCCCAATCGTCCACGTTCATACATATGAGAATTTAAAAACCCTAGTGTGAGATGGAGGTATAGTTGAACACATGCGTCTTCGTCTTTGAATCTGAATGTTTCAAAAAGTCTCGACTTATTTTACTTTGCAAGTGGATGCACAAATGATTTGATTTTGTTGGAATGCAATATGAACGCAGAACTCTAAGGCTTGTAATTATATATATTTTTGTATTTTAGCAAGTGATGTGAAGAAATTTTTGTTTCCCAGTCTAAGTATGCTTGTGACCTTCGTCTCTTTTACGTAGAAGATTGTAAACCGACCCCTTCTCCCTTCCAGTCTGGATTCAAGCTTGATGCCACCTGTACTTCTCCTGAAGTTGATGCCACCTTGTAGCATCAGTTAGTTGGTAGCCTCTTATACTTGAATTATACCCATCTTGATGTTTCCTTTGTTGTTGGTCTTGTTTCTTGGTATATGCAAACACCTCATGAAAGCCATTAGAAAGCATCTAAAAGGATACTTTTATATGTTCAGGGTACAGTTCAGTTTAGGATCCATTATAGTTAAGAGGGGACTCCTTTATTGGTTGGTTTCACTAATTCACATTGAGCTGACGACATTGATGATTGAAAGTCTACTGCAGGTTTTGTTTTCAGCCTTGGTTCAGGACCTGTTACATGGGCCTATAAGAAACAATAGGCTATTGACTTTTCTTTAGTAGAAGCATAGTATTGAGCAATGGTAAATGAAAGTTAGGAATCCTTGTGGCTTCGACATATCCTTTCAAAGTTTGGATTCCAGTAGTAACATCCAACCAGCCTTTGGTGCAACAATTAGAGTGCCATCAAGATCGCCAAAGACCCAGTTCAACATCAACGCATCAAACACATCGAGCCACACATGCACTTCATCAAAAATATCATTCATGATCAAGTTATTGAAGTTCTCTTTTTCCCTACAAAAGATCAAGTTGCAGACATTTCCATAAAGTCTCTTATAGAAGTGAAGTTTTCCAAACTTCGATCTATGTTAAGAGCTCAAGAAGTTGTCATTAAGGGGGAATAGGCTCTAATTCTTCCTTCCTTCTCCTATTGTGTCACAATTCTAAATCCTTCAATCATATCCCAAGTTTTTCTTAGGGGGGGATGTTAGGATATTTAGACACTTAGGAGTTAGTTAAGATCTACTTGGTCTAATGTGTCATTAGGTCAAAGTGTGTTTCTTAGTGTGTTTCTTTAGTATGCATTTGTAGTTAGGAAATTCGACAGTCAAGAGATGTTCCCGATATAGAGTGATCCAACAATTCATATTCTCCTCGATCTTAACGACCATTGATCTGTGTCTTAACACCTGATTGGTCCATGATATCTTTTTAAAGATCATGGAGGGACATTTGTTGATGATCAATTATGAGAAACTCTCTTGTAAAATATCTCTGTAATATTTTACTTTTGCATTAATAAAATGATCCAAGTGGTCGTGCTGATTGGGGTCATGGATGTTTCCCCATAGTGGTTTTACCATGTCAAAACATCGGTGTGTTGATCTTTGATCTAGTTGTGTGAGTGGTTACTGAAGGTGTTCGTCCTCTGTTGGAATACTTGTATTATCAAACAAATCCTAGGAGTTAGGGTTTTTGAATGGGGTGTCGATGAGTTGTCTAACAATGTCGTCTGCAAAACGTATGGTGATCTAATATCACAAAGAGAAGTTATCTTCTGCAGAAATAGGGAGGATAGCTCTATGGAAGAGGAGAGTTCTTTTCATAAGCCTGAATCTAGTAGATGAGGAGCCAACAATAAAGGGGTACAAAAAATCTTGGGGTAGAAAAAGAAAAATCCTAGGTCTTATGGAACAGGGGTGGAATGAGTAACTAAGCAAGACAAACAGATTTACAACCAGAGTATCCCCCCTTAATCTCAACAGAGAATATAGGAGTTGGTAAAAAGAAAAAGGCAGAGTAAGCATACTCCTAAATACATAATCAAGAAAGAATTTCAAGATTGGGTCAAGGATACTGGATTTACAAGATTCAAAGATAAAAAGGCTTCTAGAGAAATGTAATTTTATTGGTTATCAAAGACCCTTGTTTCCCTATCAATGGATGACAAGGATGATAAGATGACATAGTCATTGGACATAATTAGGAGATTGGAAGCTAAGTTCATTATGTTGGGATCAATTTTAAGGTCATTGATTGGGATCCATAAATGAGGAGGAAACTATGGATATCATAGGTACTTAGGGCTTCAAGGGTACTAGCACCAACCTAATCAACATTAAAGATGATGATCCCAAGGGAAAAGGCTCAGGAGCATGAGATCCCTAGTAAAGTAGGCCCAACCATGCCAATTCAGACTTAGTAAAACAAGTTATCAAGATACTCCAAGTTCTCTAGTTTACTTCTATGTTTTCTAGAAATAAGAGGCCATCTAGATAGGGTTAAACATAACATTTTTGGAATAATTTTTTCATACATATTCTCTCTAATTTATGGTTAGAAATATGGCTTTTTTTTTTGCTACTCTTTATATAAATATTACTATAGAAACTACTTAGTTTATATATAAATAAATAATTATATTTGTTTATAATTATAAATTACATAAATTTGATAATTATAAAGTAAATATTTTTTTTTTAACTATAAATTTATTAAAAGTAAAGTAATATAAATTCATTTCAATTTTAAATTTATAGAAAGTTAAAAACAAAAATTAAAGTGCAAGTCTTAACTTTATTGAGAAAAAAATAAAACTAAAGAGAGAAAATGATGCACGACTAATATTTAAACAGATTTATTTTATTTCAATCTTTATTGAAAAAGAATAAAACGTGAAAGCTAAAAAAATCTTTATTGAAAAAGAATAAAAGGTGAAGAGAGAAAATGAGACATAAGTTTAATATTTAAATAGGTTTATTTTGTTTCAATATTCATTGAAAAAAACAAAAGGTGAGAAAATGAGACATAGGTTTAATATTTAAATAGGTTTATTTTGTTTCAATATTCATTGTAAAAAACAAAAGGTAACAGAGAAGAAGAAGATGCAAATCTGATTTTTAAACAGATTCATTTTATCTCATAATTACATATAGAGTTCTTTTTATTTTTTAATGTTTCATAAATTTTAAATTAAAATAAGTTTATCTTAA
>ML783033.1:421467-439105 GCA_009831015.1 Picea engelmannii | reverse complement strand
TGAGATGGAGGTACAGCTGAACACACGCGTCTCCGTCTTTGAATCTGAATGTTTCGAAAAGACTCGACTGATTTCACTTTGCAAGTGGATGCACAGACATTGACAGGATTTGATTTTGTTGGCAAGCGATGTGAACGCAGAACTCTGAGGCTTGAAATTCTATATATTTTTGTAATGTACTGTAAGTCAATGTGTCCCGAAGCTGGTAACCAGTTGCCGATTCCAACGGCAGCGTTGAAATTGCAAAGTTGGCGGCTTCGTTGATTTTAAAACGGTAGGTAACTTGTTTCTCTGGAATAATTAGAAATTCTGTTGACTAATGATTGTTAATAATCGTCATCCAACTAGCCGTTGACGTTGACAACGGTTATTAGGAGGGTGGTTAATTTCTCTTTCCTACCGACATAGTCGTTGTTGCCCAACCCACAGCTCCTTTCGTTTAATTTTTCACCTCCACAAGATTCGTTCTTCGAAACTATCTTGTCTACGAATTCCACATAGTCGTCGAATTGTTTATCTATTTCACACAGTGGACGTCCGAGTACTTCAACAACTGAACTATTGCATGTTTATTTTGACTTTTGCTCTTTGGATATTTTAATCTGCAGACGCCCCTGTGATATTTTAAGCTGCAGACACTGCTGATTTTGTGAGGACGAGTTATACACATCGACTTCGCTTTCATAAAGATCAAATTCTGGATTGATTGATCGCTTACCAAAACCATTATAATCTACATGCATGCATGCAAACTACTCAGACAAATACAATGTCTTCAATTTGACCATTTCGTTTTTCTTTTGGATAAATCTAAGAAGGAATTTGATTCGGTTGATGTCCATGTCTTTGCAATTTACAATGGATTTTATTTGTTTTCCTGATACTCATTGACCTTTGTGTCACGGAATTGTACCCATCTTTCCTTTAGTAGAAAAGTTCGCTTCCATTAAACTCAACTGTGAACAACGATCATCAGTTTTCCTTCTCGCCAAACTCTTTGAAACTATGTTACCTAATCACTAAGTAGCATATCAACGTCAATGTAGCATATCACAAAGTACCTAATCACTATGCACCTAATCAGTAGGTAGGTAGCATTTCAATGTAGGTGGCATATCAAAGTGCGTTTTGAAAAAACTGCATTTTTCCAGGAACAGTAAGAATGCACTTGTCATGACAAGTTCACGAAAATATCAATGTCATGAAATGCACGTTTGAAAAATGGTGCATTTGTCCAGAAACATTACATGACAAAGTCATTGTTTCATACTTGACATGAAGTATACAGTGGTTATGACGAGTACTAAACAAATGAATGCCCTGAAATGCACGTTTTGAAGGATGCTACACTTTTCCAAACATATGAATGCCATGAATTGCACGTTATGAAGGATGCTGTGTACTTTTCGAGTAACATTTATATGCACTGGTCATCTTAAAGTTACTGTATTTAGGAATAGAAGGATTTCGTAAGATCTGTCCGAAACGACTTGCTAAACATTTAAAATATGCAATGATTGAGGTCGAAAGGAATGGTGGGGATTGAGTTGCTTCACACCATTATCTAGATTCTATTTTTATCAGTTTTACCCAACACTTTAAAGTAATCAATGGTTTATACCAGTTTTACAAAACTACCAATCAACTCTTAGGGACTTTTAAATTTCCTTTTCGAGTCCTGATTTATAGTCTTCCTAAACATACGGCACCCTTTCCAACAACGTAACACGTACCTACAATTATAAATCTTTTCGAAAGTGAAAAAAATCCAAAGTTCTGTTCAAGATTGCCATGAAAGCTAATCCAGTGCTCAAACCCTTCCTATGACTAATATTATGACTGATGTGAAAAAAAATCCAAAGTTCTGTTCAAGATTTCCATGAAAGCTAATCCAGTGCTCAAACCTTTCATGTGATTAATATTATGACCGATGTTATTTGTCATCTCTCTTCTTGATACCTACAAAATTTCACCACCATGAAAACCAGACTTGTCTTCATTCTCTTTTTGTCCCACTGGTCCCTCTATTCCGTTATGGGAAGTCAGGGTTTCCTACATGTGCCATGACCATCCTACTAAGCATTGTCCCTTGTATTTTCACATAAAATCTCTCATTCATCATGTCTATACTAGATATATCTCTGTTCTTACTATGATTCATCAAGTCTATACTAGATATATCTCTGATCTTACTATGATGATCATTATTTATGCTGATTGTGTTAAGTAATTGACCAAACTAATTGGGAAAGATGGCTACAAACTTAGCCAATCTTGTAAGCCCACCATTCATCACCTTGATCATTAGACTTTTTGTGTTTAGATTTTAGTAACATGATTATCTCTATCCTATCTCTCATGTTTCTCTTTATTTATTGATTATTTTCCTCACAATCTAAATGTCCCTTTTTCTTCATCATTTTGTTCTTCCCTCTATGTATTTTTCTTGTTGCCTATATTCACCTTATTAATTTTCTCATATTATCAATATTAATTATCTCACTTATAGAAGTTAAGGCTATCTTATTACTTTCCTTATTAGTTTATTACCTAATCTTAACAACTAGTTTTATACATTTCTATTTTCTTTATTATTTTATCACTTAATCTCAATGGATAATTTAATTCATTCCTCTCCATAATCCTCTTTCCTCTATTCAATGGTCACTTACTAAGCTTCCCCTTTAAATAAAAACCTCAAGACTCATTATTTGTCCATGATGATGAGTTTGGAGTGATTGTCCATGATGATAAGTGGAGTGCCACTCCAAATGTTGGACATTTCAAAACCTCCTACAAAGTTTTTATCTAGAAAATTTGTCTAGCACAATTGACCTCTTATTTTTAAAATGAATATAGGCATTCCTAATTCCATTAATATTGTGTCACAAACAAAGTTAGAGATAGAAATTATGCATAGTCCATACCTTACTTATCTATAATGAATCCTAAGGGTGTAAAATGTTATTCTAGTAAGGACATGCTAGAAGGAATGACACATAAAGTATGTTAATCAACCCCAATGAACCCCAAATCAAAGGGTGAAAAAGCGCTCCATGTTGAAGGTAGAAAGGATGGACCATTTCTCTTCCAAGAGAGGTAATAACCTTTATTACTCCTAAAGATCATGTCATATGGATTAGACATAGCTCCATTATATCTTCATGTTTCCAAATGGGTTAATAGGGATATTGTTGATCTTCGATAACAACATTGGCATGTGTTCCACCTCAATGCTCCCTTCTTCTTTTTTTGCTTGGAAAAAAATCTTTTTATATTCATTCAAAAAAAGGAAGGAATATACGTGTTCCACCAATACTGTAGACCTTGTCTATCTCTGACTATCCATTTCATACTTTCCCATACCCCCTATGTAGCTCCTTAAGAGATTCAATGCTGAACAAAAACCTCCCCTTCAAGGGGGACAAAAACTATTACATCCTCTCTATTCTTAGATATTTCTTCAACATGTCGATACGTAACATTAATCTATTCATAACAAAATAAAATATGTTAAACCAAACATGACAGCATCTAGGGCCTTCAAAAGTGAAACTCCATAGTGTCCATTTCTACTCCATCAAAGAATTCATAGAAACAAAAAGATTCTAATTGTTTCTCGAGAGCCTCCTTGGACAGTTCATCTTTTTTTGTATTCAGTGCTCTCAGAATATGTTGGAAGGAGAACCAGTTAAAAGACTGAAAAGAGAGCTCGATGTCTCTCATAATGGAAGAGAATTTGATGTTTTGTATAGTGATTTTGTTTCTTTCCCAATCAATAACCAATTTGGAGTCTCCGAAGACTTGTAGCTTTTGTAGGTCCTTTTATTTTTCATTTTCTAGTAGTGTCCTAAGGGAAATGATTTTTTCTTTGTTGTTTGTGCCAGGTCCAGGGGCATAACAGATATAAATATAATGGCTATAACAAATGTTTAGGAATACTCCTACACCACACCTGTGGGAGTGTCCTTGTCTGGCCTCGTCGAAAAATCCCCATGGCATATCATAATCAATAGAAGAAGGGATGGGATTCCTTGGGTTCTTAGCATGTGGATCTTCCTTGAACTTTGTATCACGCAAGAGTGTGATTGAATCAATGACTTCTAGGTTGACTGGTTTATCTTTAAACACCACTTGATTCCTTTCCCAATAGATGTTAGAGATCATCATAAATAGGAGACCAATATACATATTTACCGCCCTATCCTGTACTGAGGCTTGGTAGCAATCTTGTAGTGATGTTCCATTCCAACCTTCCTTTTCCTTCATCTTATTTTAACCATCTCTAATACTCGAACTACAAATGGGCATGTAATAAAAGGATGAGTAATTGTTTCAGAATTCCATTTGCACAATGAACATCGACTTACACCTACCCAACCTCTTTTAAGGAGGTTGTCCTAGGTCAATAACTTATTTTTTAGGGCAAGCCAAGGGTTACTTTACATCTAGGGGGTGATTTAAACTTCCAAAGTGGTTTCCACCACCACTTCTATGATTCATTCAGTTGATACATAAACAGTTTGAGAAAATTTCAATGTTGGCCCCATTCACAGGTCACTATTGCCCATGTCTAGTCCTAGTACAATTTATGTTCATTGTTCCTTTTAAAATTTGTTCTAGAATACACATGTTCCTGCATCTAGTACTGCAAACACATATTTTTATGTTGTTGATTAAGGAATGACTGAAAAAGAGGGATTTTTCATCACAACTATGCCACACATACATTGTATATACATTAATGTAGAACCTGAAATAAAAATGAAGAAAGGCTAATGCAAACTTAAAACTTGCGTCAATCAATTTGTGTACGTTGAAAGAAAAATAGGGTTTATGGTTTACATGATGAATTGACGATGGAAAAAAGTGGGTGTGTGAGTCAAATTTGAGTCCAAAAACCCTCCCATATCGTTAAGGCATGGGAATAGTCTATCCATGTCAAATTTTAGTGCATACAAAAACAATTTGAAAAAATTTCAATGTTGGCCCCATTCACAGGTCATTGTTGCCCATGTCTAGTCCTAGTACAATGTTTGTTCATTGTTCATTTTAAATCATTTTCGATAGTACACACATTCCCGCAACTAGTATTGTAAGGGCATACTTTTATGGTGTTGATTAAACAATGAATAAAAAAGAGGTATTTTTCATCACAACGATGAAACACATACATTATATATACATTATTGTAGAACCTGAAAGAAAAATGAAGAAATACTAATGCAAAATTAAAACGTGTGTCAACCAATTTGTGTACTTTGAAATAAAAATAAGGTTTATGGTTTACATGATGAATTGATGATGGAAACAAGTGGGTGTGTGAGTCAAATTTGAGTCCAAAAAATCTCCCATATCGTTAAGACATGTGAATAGTCTATGCATGTCAAATTTCAGTGCATAAATAAATAGTTTGAAAAAATTTCAACGTTGGCCCCATTCGCAGGTCATTGTTTCCTATGTCTATTCCTAGTACAATCTATTTTCATTGTTCATTTTAAAATTTGTTCGACAGTACATACGTTCCCACATCTAGTACTACAACGACATATTTTTATGGTGTTGATTAAACAATGAATGAAAAAGAGGGATTTTTCATCACAACTATGACACACATACATTGTATATACATTAATGTAGAACCTAAAAGAAAAATGAAGAAGGTTGATGCAAATTTAAAACTTGTGTCAACCAATTTGTGTACTTTGAAAGAAAAATAAGGTTTATGGTTTACATGATGAATTGATGATGGAAACAAGTGGGTGTGTGAGTAAAATTTGAGTCCAGAAACTCTCCCATATCGTTAAGACATGTGAATAGTCTATCCATGTCAAATTTCAGTGCATACAGAAACAATTTGAAAAAAATTCAACGTTGGCTCCATTCAATGGTCATTGTTTCTAGTCCTAGTACAATGTCTTTTTAGTTGTTCCTTTTAAAATTAATTTGACAATACACATGTTCCCACATCTAGTACTACAAGGGAATATTTTATGGTGTTGATTAAACAATGAAAGAAAAAGAGGGATTTTTATGGACGAGCATATTTTTATGGTGTTGGGTCCAAAATGGACAATATATAGTTATTAAAGTTAGGGAAGTATTTTCAAGGATGTGAGGTACATCCCCCCTTTGTCCCAATGATGTTTCTCTCTGTTATGGAGACATTTTGGGGATTTCCTAAACATCTTGACGGATACCTCCAATGTCCCGAGGGATTCCCATATGTCCTTGAACTAGAAGAGGGACTTTTGGGTCCAAAACAAACAACATATAGTTGTTAAATGTAGGAAAGTGTTTTTAACTCACTGAACCATCAATCACCAACTTTTGTTTTCAACTTTCATTTAGCGGGAATAGAACAAGCAGCTTGTGGGATTCCTTGGAGAGCCTTGAAGTGATATTTTCCTAAGTTTTGAAGCCTTGGAGAGAAACAATTTTTAGTTGTATTGGAACTTCAAGTGGGTAGCCATCAAGATTAAAGAAATATTGAGGTGTAGCTTTACAATAATTTAGCTTAGAGAGATCAAGATAATTGAGTAGTTTGAGACCAAGATATTTAGCATCTTCAAGTTGAAGAAACATCATATATCCATATATAGTTTTTTCTTGTCAATTTAAGTTTTTCCCACTATTTGCATCCAGGGTAGTAAGGATTTATTCACCTTCTACACTCTTCCATACAATTACATCCTCTTAAGGGAAAAAACTTTAAAATGAAGAAGAAAACAATCTACCCGATTTGAAAGGAGACCAACATAATCTAAAACCACCAGAGTCAATTAAACCTAAAACACTCTTCCTTGAACATGCAAAGAAAGTCTAAAAAAACAAAAGAAAAGTGTTGGTTTTCATGAATAGGTATGTGGTATTTGTGGCTATATTCTTAAGGGTATCTAGACATGAGTTTGCATAATTTTTTGAAAATACATAGTGGAAGAGTTGAGGATATTGAAACACATTTTAAAGAGACAAAATGATTAGTATTCACATACCTTATTTGGTGTGACTATGAAATTGAAAAAATCCTAAACTACAAAGTTTTCCCAAGTGAATAAAATTATATCACCTTCTCGATATGTTGAGCATGCAACGACGACTTTCATTATAGAGAGAAGTATTTAGGAACTAAAAATTTGATGGGAATACATAATATGGAATTAATGGAGGAGGTTGATAAATCAGTTGATGACATTATGATAGCCAATGGAATAGCATTTAGTGTTTCTTGTTCTCTTTCCTACAAACAAAATCATAAATGATATACCTATATATATTCCCTCTTGTTACAATAAATTAAGAATAACAATGTTAGAAGCGGGTATCAAAGATGCAAGAGGTGATGGAAGACATTAAATGAACTAGTAAGTTCAAGATGTTTAATTGTAATGAACAGTTGGAAACATGTTAAGAAAAGACCCCTGATAAATATTATTGTGGGTAATGGATTGCACTGGAAGGATGGAGGACTCATTTTTCCAATATGAGGTATAGTAGGATGCAATCAAGGAGGTTGATCCTAGTACTGCAAGGGAATATTTTTATGGTGTTGATTAAACAATGAATGAAAAAGAGGGATTTTTCATCACAACTATGACACACATACATTGTATATACAATGTAGAACCTGAAATAAAAATGAAGAAAGACTGATGCAAATTACTTAAAACTTGTGTCAACCAATTTGTGTACTTTGAAAGAAAAATAGGGTTTATGGTTTACATGATGAATTGATGATGGAAACAAGATGTGGGTGTGTGAGTCAAATTTGAGTCCAAAAACCTCTCATATCGTTAATCCATGTGAACAGTCTATCGATGTCAAATTTCAGTGCATATAGATAAAGATGGATTTCTCATCACAACAAAAAGTTCAAACGAAACAAGGCCAAGATCATATATATATTAGAGTGGGTGTGTGAGTCATATTTGAGTTTGGAAACACATGTTATTCTTGCCACATAGCTCATGGGCCAAAGTCCCATGTTTCAAACAGTTTCAATGAAAATTCTGTAGAAATGACAAACACATTCATCAAAACTTCATTGATGCAATACTATGACAACAATATTGATGACATCTATGATCATGATGGTATAAAAATGAATGAGCTTCTCTTGGTTTCAAGAATAATTAATCCTCTACTGAACAAGGGCAACCACGTGAAGGTGGAAGCTCATATGGTCCCTCCCCTCCCCCTCACATCACTCTCAATTGATCCCCAATACCCAATCTATAAAATAGAAAATAATTGAAAGAAACGTCCTAGTAAGATTCATACATAGAAACTACAAAAAAAAAAATTAACAAAGGTAAATGAAATTATGTGTTTGTAAATGATATTTTTAGTTTACCACGTACTTTAGTATATTGGAGACTATTTTCAGGTTTCACATAATAATTTTTTTTTTTGTAAATTAGTAATTGTATTAGGGCCTTCTTGAAAAAGTTACAAGATGTCTATCATGCGTGGCAGCATTGCCCATCTGGAAAACCACTGTTGGAACTTGTCCAAAAAATAGAGTGCCACTTGTCCAAAAAAAGCATAGTTGACATGCAAAAACTACAGTGCCACACAAGCCGAAAAGCTGAGAGTAAACTAAACAGAGTGGATTGTCTGTAAACTAAATAGAGCTAGTTAGGAAAAACAAGAGCTAAAACCTGAAACAAAATAACATTAGAAACCTGGACCAAGCCTTCGGCCCACGAAGGCCTGGGTCTTCCTCATTTTTCCCCTGTCTCGATCTACAATTGCCTACCGAAGGTTCTGTAGAAAGGACATCGGAATGTCCACCCTGCTCCATCGCTCGTCATCCTTCTTCTGCAAATCACAAAGTACGAACTTGATGTCCTCTTGTCCTCTGGTGAGTTCGCACAGTGAAGTTGTGATCACTTCTCGGTCAACGCACTTGTTGCAGGTAAATGGAAGTGGGGAGTCGAACGAGGTGGAGGGAAGGGGTGAGGGAGCGGAGGTAGCTTCAAAGTGGTGGCGAGGTGGGAAGAAAGGAGGAGGCAGGCGACAAGGTGGAGAGGGGGGGGGAGGTGCGTAGCACAGAGAATTCCCCAGGTTATCAAACCACTCTACCCGAAAACCATAGGGGTTTGTGATCAGTGACAGGTCCTGGGTGACTTCTTGAATTGGCTCTTTGGGAGGGGGAGTTATGATGGGAGCCAAGACAAGAAGAGCATTGTTATCAGGTGGAGGGTCATAATTTTGCACCTCCTTTCCCCTGGTTGCGTACTAGGCTGCTCCTCTCCTTGATTTACCTCTCATATGGGGCATGGGGGAGGGCTATCGGTTGCTTGGGGACAAAAACGCAGAGGAGAAGCAGAAGGGTTCATGAGGTCAAGTGCATATCACTCCAAAGAGGGAGAAGAAGAGGAAATTAGGATGGCTAGAGAGGGAGAGCGTTGAGAAACAAAGGAGGAAGAATACTCCCAAGCTCGGTTGTAGGGGTGCCATATCTGGGGAGAGGAAGTGAAGGATGAGGCGACTTGCACAATGCCATGAGAGTTATCACACTACAAGGCTTCCAGATCATGTGGCAGGCTAGCCGCAAGTGTGGTATGAGGGGTAGCGACGACTGTGTTTAATCCTTGAGGTGATGTGATGGGGGGATGAGTTCCATCGGGCTCCAACTGGATCATTTTCTGGCCAGGTGGCCTCCTCGTGGCATGTCCATGCATTGTACCTGGTAGCACCCCATACGGGGGTCAGTATTTGGTGTTGGCTATGTTTTTGTAGGCTATCACAAAGGGATGAGAGGAGGTGGAGGTGGGCAGCATGAAAAGTCCCCTTCCTTCAAATCAACCCCATAATTTTCCAATAGATCAACCACTTGGTTTGTTGATCTTCTAACGTGGGATTGAAATATTACCTAGTTAGGATAGAGAATGGATTTGATTCTGAGAAGCCCATTTCTAGGTCTCCAGCTTGGGGAAATTTTCTCTAGGTCTTCCCCATTAAGGAGATGACAGAGGAGATGGATGAAAATTTGTGAATATCCTTCTGCAATGATGGGGAAAAGATCTTGTTCTTTGGTGGCTTGTAAACCTCTGAGGAGTCCCCATATTTCTGCAACGTTGTTGGTGTTGTGCCCCAGATTTCCAGCTACAATGTGGAGGATTTCTCCTTTGTTGTTGCAGATGACTGCTCCATAGCCTGTCGGTCCTAGATTCCCTTTAGAGGCCCCATCCAAATTCAGTTTGTGGAAGCCTGTTTCTGGAGCCTCCCAAAGTGTGGGGCTAGTCTTGCGATTGGCATTAGTGTAGGGGATGGTGGTCAGAGGGTGGATTTGGAGTTTCTAGGAGTTGAGGATGATACGTTCATTCATTGGGCAATTTAAATCCTAATCCTTCTAGGGATGTAGGGAGATTGTTTCTTTGATGTTGGAGTGAATTGTGGCCTAGACCTCCTGCCAATTCCTAGTAGATGATTTGAAGATTTGTCAGTTCCTTTCATTCCAGATTTGCCAAAGAATGAAACCTGGTAAGATCCACCAGATTTTATTGAGGATAGGGGATTGGAAAATTGAGGTGTGCCATCCCGCTAAAGTTTCATGTATGCCTGTATGATTTTTGACCGTGGTTCTCATGAAGCAGACACTGTGATCCCATATGCACGAACTATAGGAGTAAATATTTAGGAGATGGTTTTGAGTTTCCTCCTCTAAAATTCATAACTGACACCAATAAGGGCCAATGAATCCCCTTTTTCTTAAGTTATCCCAAGTGAGAATGTTGTTGTGCGTAGTTAGCTAGAGGAAGGTGTTGATTTTTGGCCAAGATTTTGTTTCCCAAATCTTGTTCCAGACTTCTTCTCTCTGTAGGGATCCATGGTCGTCTTTGAGTTGGTAGGCCTCCTGAATATTGAAGGTGTCTATGGAGGTATGTCCCCATATGAGGATGTCATTCCCTTGTTGACTTAGAATTTTCCTTGATTCTAGATGGGCCAGTAGAGGTTGGATGTTTAGCTCATGTGGGATGTTCAGAGCCTCATGGGAATTTTTCTAGGTGTGCCAAATATCTCGATTCCCTACTAGGTTCCAATAATCTGAGACTTTAAATAGGCCTTCTTCTGTTGTGTGGGGAATGAAGGCATTCACATTTGGATATGTGTACAGGGTGGGGAGTTGTTTCTAGGAGTCACTATAGAAGAGGGTCAAGGTTCTGCTCTGCAGTTCCCAAAAAGAGTGGTCTGTAATGAGTCCCCTATTGTTTCTGGCTGCATTCCAGATGGGTGAGCCAAGACTTTGACCGTTCCATCTCATGAGCTCTCTTTCCAGGGTTGTGGAGGTGTATTTTTTCCTCCACAAGTGCGCCCAAAGTTCTTGGGGTCTCTTTAACCATCTCCACCAGATTTTTGCGTTGAGGACCTTTTTGAGAAGGGTTGGGTCTCTGAGGCCAAACCCCCCCGCTTTATTTGGTTTGCAAACTTTTTGCTAGCTTACGAGGGTCATTTTGCATCCTTATTCAGTGCCCTACTAGAGAAAGCGCTTTACATATTTCTTAGGGTACTGAGGATGAAATTTGAAGCTGCCAGAGCTGAGAAGGCTTAGACTGGAAGAGATTGAAGTACTGACATAAGGAGGATGAGGCGCCTAGACAGATTGAGGGATCGAAAATTCCACAGCGAGACGTTTTTGTGAAATTGGAGAGTAAGGAGTCCCAGGAAATATTTCTTAGCATGTTATCAATGAGGGGGATTCCTAGGTAAACGGATGGCAGGGTGTTGCAAGTGAAACCCAGTAGAAGTATGAGATGGTTTTGGATATCAAGTGGAGTATTGAAGAAGAAGACCTGTGATTTGGAGAGGTTCACCTCCATGCCTGAAGCTTCGCAAAAGAGGGTGATGATAGAGTTGAGTTAGAGGGCTTCTCGAGATGTGGGAACTCCCATTAGGAGTAGGTCATCCACGAATTGATTGTGGGAGATGTGAGGCGAGATACCATGGGGGGTGAGACCAGATAGGGAGTGATTCGAGATGGCTTGTTTGATGGTGCGGCTCAGTCCTTCCACCATGATTATGAAGAGGAAGGGGGAGAGAAGGTCCCCTTGTCTTATGCCTCTGGAGGGAGAGAATGGTCTCAAGGGGACTCCATTGATCATGATGGAAAATAGAGCTGAAGAGGTAAGGTTGACTATCCAGGAGACCCATTTGGGTTCAAAACCAAAGGCAAGGAGAGTAGATTTTTAGTAACTCTAACGGAATTTATCAAAGGCTTTTGAGAGATCTAGTTTTAGGAGCATACCTAGTGATTTTGTTGAGTGGAGCGAATGGATTACTTCATGAGCCAAGATGACACTGTCCATAATTTGTCAGCCTTCCATGTAACCAGCTTATTCCGGCGAAATAATGAATGGTAGTATGGGTTTAAGATGAGTTGTAATGATCTTCGTTAGAAGTTTGTAGATGACATTGCAAAGGAAAATGGCCTGGAAGTGTGAGGAGGACATGGTGTGGTTTTCCTTGGGAATGAGGGTGATAAAGGTGGCATTGAGGGCTTCGAGGACCTGTCCAAATATTCTTGATTCCTCGATTATTTCCCAAACATCTTCACGTATGATTCTCCAACAGTGGTGGAAGAAATTTGGAGTGAACTCATCCGACCCCGGAGGTTTGCCTGGAGGGGTGTCCCTTAGGGATTGATCAACCTCCTACCGAGTTATTGGTCTCATGAGTGCCTCGTTCTACTCTTTGGTGACCTCCTTGGGGATGTTCTTGAGGATGGTATCGATTTCCCAGAACCGATCCAGAAGGGGTTCTGAGAGAAGGTTTTTGTAGTAGGAGAGAATTTATTTTTCTATGTCAGCGTGTTGTTGAATTTACGTTCCTTGGTATGATACCAAGTGAGTAATGTGATTTGTTTGGCATCGCTAGACCATGGATCTGTGGAAGAATTTGGTATTTTTCCCCCTCTTTCAGCCACTGGATGCGATATTTTTGTCTCGAGAGGATTTCTTCCTGCGCCCTTCTTTTAGCTAGTTGGTTGCTTAGTTGGGTTTTCTGATACTTTAGGGAGTCTGTGAGGCCTTGCTACCTAATATGCTATTGGAGGCTTTGAATTTTCTAGTTGATATTATCCTGAGCATGAAATATATTGCTAAAGGTGGATTTATTCCAAGATTTTAAATGTTGTTTGAGATTCTTTAGCCTCTGTTGGAATCTGTACATGGGGGTCCCTATAGGTATGGTCACTTCTTTCCACCACAACTTTATGTTGGCTTGGAAGTCTAGGTGTTTCAACTAGAATTTCTCAAAGCGGAAATGCTTTATGTCGGGCGTGCCACTGATGTTGATAGTGAGGAGAATCGACCAATGGTCCGATCCTGGGGAGTCAATGATCATGGCATTCCAGGCTAGACCATCTAGCATTACGACTTCCAAAATAAGGAAGCGGTCTAGTCTGTTGGAGACATGTTGAGCCCTTGAGCGCCTGTTGGACGATGTGAAAGGTCCATTGTCTATACCTACATCTATGAGATTCCAAATTCTAATGAAGCAATTGAAATTCTTGCTGTCATTTCCTAGAGTGCGTGTGCCTCCCCTTTTTTTCCTCCAGACCTATTATTATGTTCAAATCTCCCCCGAGGATCCATCTTTGGGGTTCGATGTGATCAATTATCCAATCCAAGTGATTGAGGAAGGCTTCCTTGTCGCCTGGTTTTGTGGGGCCGTATACATTTGTGATGTATCCAAGTTTGTTCGATCCAATGAGATGAAAGGAGGCAGTGATGGTCCATTTGGATGTGAAAAAGTTGTCTAGCAGAACTATGGATGGATTCCAAAGCATCGCCAGACTACTAGTGGCACCCTTGTCATCAACTTCCACATGACTGGCTTGCTTCCAGCATTTTTGAAGAGTATAAGAAGCCTCCTCTCACGTGCATTTTGTTTCCTGCAGAATGAGTATGTATGGGTGATCCTTCCTGATTCTTTCTTGAAGCATATCTTGTTTACTTTTTGCATTCAGGCCCCTTGTATTCCAGGATAACATCTTCATGAGGATGATGGGGATTGGAGGGGAGGGAATATGTCTAAGATCAAATGTATCTGACCCGAGTTAACAAGAAAGTTCCCGACATCTTGAATGAGTTGATGTTTCGGTTTCCTACCCCTTTTTTTCTCATCTTTTGTGGGTTTGCGTGGATCCTTCGAGGCTCCCTTTTATATTCCAAGTTTCACATTGGCTCTGGTTGATCCCCCTGCTGAGGAGTTGAGAAATACTTTATACACTTTACGCAACTGGTTTGGAGGTATAGTGTATAGTTTCTACTTGTGGTAATCTTGATCCAGGTGTGCCATGTCAATGCTTTCTAGCTCCTGATCTTCCAGGTCTGTGTATGGGTCTCTTGTTTCTAGTCCGAGTGTGTCCGAAAGGGAGGCATCAGAGGGTGGTGGTTGAGAGGAATCAGGGGTTGAATGTTTAGGATTCACGGGGCTCTAGCCTTTAGCAGGATTTGTCAGTGGTGCCATTGAGGAGGAGGGTATATCGACCAGGATTTGGAGGGATTTGAAGGAGTTCTTGGTTGGGGGTCCTGGGGGGACCTGAGGGGGTGCCTTTTTTACTTGATGCCTACGTCTACCCATGATGGGGATGAATCTGTCCTTGGACTTGTCGGGGTCTTTTGGAGATGGTTTGGTAGGATTATTTAAAGGGCACTCACGGAAGAGATGTCCATGCTCGTGAAATTTTCGACAGCGAAAGGGGATGTGCTCATAGTAAAGGGTTTGGGACCATTCATCGTCTTGATAGTCCAGTTTAATGGCCCCAGGGAGGGGTTTGGATATGTTCAAATAAACACAGATGTGGGCATCGATGGTGTACCTTCGTTGTCTTGTCACTTCCGAAGATTTGATGTAGATTCCAATGGTGTTGCCTATTCCTACAAGGATCTCTTCTAGTCAAAATTCCTATGGGAGCGAGTAGAGTCTTAACCAAACCGGTGCATGTGTGAAATATTCCTATTCAGGGATGAATATTTTCATCCAGAAACAGAGGAAGAGGTCGACCGAGTTGTAGAAATACAATCCTCCTTCAAAGATTCAGTTTTTGTCTTCTAGATTGTGCAAGATTATGGTGAAGAATCCTTTTGATCCAAGTTGGAGGTCATAACGGCCCTTGGTCTTCCACCAGTGTTGGATCCATTTGACTAGATCCTTTTCCGAGGGCCATAGCCCTAAAAATTTCCCTATCAAGGAAAAATCCCTCATATATTGTTTTTGATCCTTTATTCTTGGAGAGTCGATGATGTATTTCAGAGCGATCGGGGCTGGCAGGATACATTTTCCTAGTTCCCAGGTGCGACTAGTTTTCATGTGGCTAGCTGCTGGATCGATTTCCATTGAATTTTCCTTCGACATCTCTTCCTCCCATATGATCTGTTGCATGCCCTCTGGGAGTTCGAAGGTCGACCATTTGGAGTGGTTGGATCCATGCTCCTTGGTGGTGACAAAAATTTAGGAGGGGGCTAGGGTCCCCCCTCCCTCGGCCTCCATGGCTGCAGTAGTGGAGAGAGGCAACGCATGGTGGGTTTGAGGTAGAGAACCCTAACAGAGAGATCTTTTAGTCGAGTCTCTTGTTTCCCATTCTGAAAATTCATGTTAGGTTTCACATAATAATTAAACAACATGTAACATAGGATATAAAAACATCCCATAAAACTTTAAAACATGTAATTAACCCATGACATTATAAGTAAATTATTTTAAGAGAATAATTCATACAAATTAAAATATGTAGTCACGTACCTAATCCAACTCAACATATGTATAATCATCCTTATTCTGTATCTTGATATTCTTCATCGAACTCGACATCTATATCATGATCTGGTTCAGAAACGATGTTGAAAAGGCTTGACAATATAATCATCGTCATCAATGTCTTTTTCGAGCATATTTTCATCGACATCGCCATCAATAATTGCAATATTGTCTCCTACACCTGGATCATGATCTTCTTCATATTCTTCATCTGTCGACCCTGCATGATCTTCTGACTCTATCTAATATGGTGAATCATCTTCTTGATATTCAATATTATCTTCTTCCTGTAAATGAGTATACTTAACTGGCCTTCCTCTTGGATCATATCTAACAACAAATTACCAATCCCTCTCACCTGGAACATTTGAGTAAAAGACATGTTCACATTGGATTGGAAAAACATAGTGATCATGTCCTCTTTCAAACACTGTTATTTTAATCATCATAAATATGTTGGGATGTTGAATAATAGTTCTTTCCTCATCGCGTTCATGCATTCGTAACCTATACCATTTGATGTCGAACAAAACTAATTTGAAGGAATTAAAGTCACACTCAAGTATATTGTTGAAATACCCATAGCATCTATTTTCAGATTCTCAGGGATGTTTGTCAGTCCTAGAGGAAACATTAGTGACCTAGAATACTGCAGTTATCCCACTATCAGAAGTTTTTATGGTTTCATCCAACTGTTTGATGTGAAATTTATGACCATTTCACCACATAGCCTTGTGGTGTTTCGACTATAATATGCCAGATATGCAAAAGATGCATTGTCAATTAATAAATTAACATATATATTTATATAAATTGGAAAATATCTGAAAAATACAGTACACGTGTAGTCACATTAATATAATATAAAATAATTGAATAAAATGGGTGAATTTTCTTGCATGTCCATATTTCAAACCATATGCTAAATCAATTTCCCTTTACGTAACATTGGCATCTCCGTTGCTATGAGCTTCTCTAACCAATTCAGACAGTTGTTTCCATGATAACCTACCTCCATGATGTTTTTTACATATTTCAATCGATACATTCTTACAATCAAGATTGTTTGCAATGTATAAATGCAGTGCATCCCACTCTTGAGCAACTGAATCAAAAAATCATAATTCACCAATATTAAATATTAGTTATAATGTCCATGGTTATAAATATTAATAATTTATGAAATAACATATATTAATATATTAATGAGTATGATCATATACACAAAAAATGAAACTTTATATGTATTATTAATATAAATCTCCACAGATATTAATATATTACCTCTCATGTTTTTCATTCTACCTTTCCCCAATAGGTGCTCTTGATCTTCAAATTTTTTGATGGAGTTCACATCCCAAATGTGATCCACTGCATGTATAGTTGGCGCTGCTAATTTAGGAAGATATTGGCTAATATACACCATGGATTGATATACCATATATCCCTCCACCATAGAACCCTCATGACGTGCTCTTTCTCTAACCAACACCTTCAATGATTTCAAGTGCCTCTCCACCATCCACATTGACCTTGTGTGAACAGGTCCACAAATTTCAATCTCCTCAACTTGGTGTATGAGGTAGTGTTCTTGTGCATTGAAAAATGTTGGAGGTATATACTTTTTCATTTCACGCATTAGACACATAATTTCTCTCTTCCGATACTTTATATCATCTTCATGGATTTATTTCAATGAAAACCATCTACATGAGATCATGAAATAAGACAATAACATGTTTCAACATAACATAACATAATATATTACATTACAAGTAAAACACATGTCATTAAGTACAACAACAAATTGAAAGAACATTTTTCATATAAATCACAACTACTTACCTCATGTATTTTCCAATATCATATATAA
>ML783033.1:364135-418595 GCA_009831015.1 Picea engelmannii | reverse complement strand
ATAATGGATATATAGATAATAATTACCACGGGATGATATTCATTCGATCCCCCATCAATGTGCCCATATTTCCTACAATGTTTTTTAGTTGTTTCTACTAAAATTCTTACGGGACGTGTAGTGAAACATCTTTTGCAAGGACAATAAAATCTACCATCACCCTTTTCAACCTCTTTACTTTTTTTCCCACCTCTAATATTCTGTGACATTCTTTCGCACAAAAATACCCTTTCTGAACCGTCGTTGTTATAGCAAGATTGTTCCAACATCTCTAATTCGGAAAATATTTATAGATATTTTTTTCGTCTCAATAGCGACGAACATTGAAAAAATAAATGTTGAATTCGTCAAAGAGTATAACGATCAATGTTGACTTTATCAAATAGTGTAATGGTCAATGGTTACCGTCTCTCTTTCAATGAACATTGACAAAATCAATGTTGACTTTGTCAAATAGTGTAACGGTCAATGGTTATCGTTGCTCTTGCAAGGAATCGATAAGTTCGTCGCAAGAGAGACGACAATCCACTATCTTGATGTTCATCACTCTTGCAACAAACATATGGATTTGTCGCCAGAGCGATGATTACGGGATGGATTTATAATAAAATTGAAAAATTGAACTCTTTCTCTTGAATTTTGTGACGAAAGGTTACTTTCGTCGCAAGTAGTCATCACAAATATTTCAATATGTAGTACTGGCCCTACCTCGTTTTTGTTACAATTCCACATGTAGGAGACCCTCTTTCCAACTCGCCTTGCATTGTGTTTGGGAACCTTGCCTCGTTTTCATTACGAATCCTCATGTGGGCGCCCCTCTTTCCAACTCACCTTGCATTGTGTTTGAGCGCCCGACCCCCTTTTTTTATGATTCCTCATGTGGGTGCCCCTCTTGGTAACTCACCTTCCGTTGTGTTTGGGCGCCCAACCTTTCTCGGGCCATCTTTAAAAATTTAATTTGAATCCAAAATTGCTCTTTATCCAACATCTGGCTCGTATTCTTTCCTAGTGTTCCCTTGTGTGGCCATTTTCGTTACAACTCTTCATGTGGGTACCAGGTTTTGGTAAGTTTTTGAATATATTATTTTTTCATTTGTTGTATTAGTGAAATTTTTGAAAGTAAAGGATAAATCAAAATCACAATGGGTACCACCATCTAATTTATAAGTGTGTCCATTTTCGTTCCTTTCATGTGGGTGGGCGCACCTCTTTCCAACTTGCCTTACTTTGCATTAGGTGACTTGCCTCTTTTCATTATGATTCCTCATGTGGGAGACCCTCTTGCCAACTCGCCTTGCCTTGCCTTTGGTTTCCTATCCTTGCCTAGGTTTTCTTAAAAAAGTTAAGTCAATGAAAAAAATGCTCCTTATCCGGTATTTGACTCGTCTTCTTGTCTAGTGCTCCCTTGGATCATCATTTTCATTACGTCTCTTCATGTGGGTGGGTGCACATCTTTCCAACTCTCCTTGCATTGTGTTTGGGTTCCCTTCCTCATTTTTGTTACGATTCCTCTTGTTCACACCCCTCTTTCCATCTCTCCTTACCTTTCCTTCCAACACCCAACCTTTCCTAGGCCGTCTTAAAAAAGTTAAGTTGAAGCCAAAATTGCTCCTTATCCGACATCTGACTCGTCTTCTGGCCTATTGCTCCCTTGTGTGGTCATTTTCATTACGAATCTTCATGTGGGTGGGTATACCTCTTACCAACTTGCCTTGAGTTTCATTTGGGCACCCTACCTCATTTTTGTTGCGAATACTCATGTGGGTGCCCCTCTTTCCAACTTGCCTTGAGTTACGCTTGGGCACCCGAATCCCTTTTCGTTATGATTGCTCATGTGGGTGACCCTCTTTCCAAATCACCTTGCATTTCATTTGGGTGCCCATCCTTTCCTAGGAGGTCTTGAAAAAGCTAATTCGAAGCCAAAATTTCTCCTTATTCGACATCTCGCTCGACTTTTTTCCTAGTGCTCCCTTGTGTGGCCGTTTTCTTTATGACTCTTCATGTGGGTGGGCACTCCTCTTGCCAAATCACCTTGCGTTGTGTTTGGGCACCCTACCTCCTTTTCATTATGATTCCTCATGTGGGAGCCCCTCTTGCCAACTTACCTTGTGTTACATTTGGGTTCCCAACCTTTCCCGGGACATCTTGAAAACGTTAATTCGAAGCCAAAATTTCTCCTTATCCGGCATCCGACTCATCTTCTTTCCTAGTGCTCCCTTGTGTGGTTGTTTTAGTTCATTTCATGTGGGTGGGCGCACCTCTTTCCAACTTTCCTTATGTTACATTTGGGCGCCCTGCCTCCTTTTCGTTACGATTCCTCATATGGTTGCCCCTCTTGCTAAATCACCTTGACTTGTCGTTGGGTGCCTAACCTTGCCCATGTCGTCTTAAAAACGTTAATTCGAAGTCAAAATTGCTCCTTATATGGCATTTGTCTTGTCTTCTTGCCTAGTGCTCCCTTGTGTGATTGTTTTGGTTATGACTCTTCATGTGGGTGGGAGCACCTCTTGCCAAATCTCCTTGCATTGCATTTGGGCACCGTGCCTTGTTTTCGTTATGATTCCTCTTGTGGGTGCCATTCTTTCCAACTCCACTTTTATTGCCTTTGGGTACCCTCATTATTTTCATTATGATTCCTCATGTGTCCACCCCTCTTTCCAACTCGCCTTGCATTGCATTTGGCCACCCTACCTCATTTTCATTACGATTCCTCATGTGGTCGACCCACTTGCAAACTCTCCTTGTGTTTCGTTTGGGAACCCTGCCTTGTTTTCATTATGAATCCTCATGTGGGCTCCCCTCTTACCAATTCTCCTTTCATTTCATTTGGGTGCCCTTCCTCCTTTTCATTACAATTCCTTATGTGGCCGCCCCTTTTTCCAACTCGCCTTCCATTGCATTTGGGTGCCTAGCCTTTCCCAATCTGTCTTGAAAAAGTTAAGTTGAATCTAAAATTGCTCCTTATCCAGCGTTCGACTCATCGTCTTTCCTAGTGCTCCCTTGTGTGGTCGTTTTCATTACGACTCCTCATGTGGGTACCAGTTTTTGGCAAGTTTTTGAATACATTGTTTTTTCATATTTTGTATTAGTGAAATTTTTGAAAGTAAAGATTAAATCAAAATCACAGTGGGTACCACCATCCAATTTAGAAGTAAAAATATTCTCGTTTTTTTCCCCAAGTGAAGTGTGATGAATATTTAGGGGTTATTCATAAAATAATAATATGAATTGAAGAAACATCGATCAGTTTTAGCTCGTGCCTTCTTAAACATGTGTACAAAAGAAACTAATTCCCAATTCATGGCTTACATAGAATTCACCTATAATGTGAGACACAAATTTTCCATAGAGAGAAAATACCTAAATATATATATATATAATATATAAATATAATAAAAAAATAAAACTAAAAAATAAACAAAACAAAATAACTACAACAAAATAACTAAAACAAAATTTCATTATTGAACTCATGCTCGTGCCCATTCATGAGACATAGCAGACTAGTAGAAGCTAGAGTCGAGATTCCAAAGTAATCGAGGAGACTAGGGCAGGCAAGACACGCCAAAGAAGGAATACCGAGACAAAGAATTAGGAAGGGCACTAGGTGAGAGAGTTGATCACGAGCAGGGTTACGAAGGAGAGAGAGCTCGTGGAGGGAACCAGACGAGAGAGAGAGATCAAGGGAAGGGTTAGGAAGGAGACATATCTCGTAGAGGGAATCGAGAGAGAGAACTTGAGGCCAACGTAGGGTGAATATAATGGTGAGGTGTTGAATTTCCCAATATCTCCCCTCATTTCATGGTAATAATGCATGACTAAAAACTAAGTAGGAATTAACTCAAATCTAATGCCTGGAAGGTTTTCTAGCTCTGAGGTTTATGGAAACAAATTTCATTTCTATTTAAGAAAGAAAAGAAAATATGTAGGTCATGACCCAATTACCCCATTAGCTATTTCACTGTCAAAATTATAGGACCCCAATCTGAGACAATTGGCATTGCAAATGTGGTAAACACACTAATGGATAAGATGGGTTTGGAACCTTCCCCTCTTCTACTGCATAGATATAACCTATCTGTGTCCTGCTTGCAAGTTTTTGAATACATTTTTTTTGCATTTGTTGTATTAGTGAAATTTTTTACTTGGTGAATGTGGATCTCTTGTTTTGAGCCATTATTTTAGTCTTTGGCATTGCATTTGGGACACAATGTTATATGCTCTTTTCGAAGGTTTTGTAGGGTTTGTAGAGTCCTTTAAAAAATCAACTATTAATGAGTTCTCTGACAAAGTTAGGGCTAAGATACTCAATATTACTCTACCGGGGCTCATTCCAACCTTATTGTAGCTTTGGCTCTAATTAGGTAAACGAGCCTTTTTTGTATATGTATATGTATGTTTTTGTATAATATAATAAGTATTTTTCAAAAAAAAATCAAGGTCAAATATGATGTAAAGGAACTCAATTTGTCACAAGGGTGGTTGAATGAGATAATATAGGTCAAATATAGGTTCTTGTCTTTAACCTTTTCTTGAATGTTGTGCTGTCATGGTAATTTTTGTCACTATCCCTTCCTTGCTTAAGGAAATTTGGTAACCTTTGTTTTGTAGGAACATAAATTTCTTGGGTACTAAGATCACCATGTTTACACCTCTTATGTATTGGCAAGGTTAATAATTTCCAGAGAACATTAAAAATATAAATTCTTATGTGAAATTCCTCTTATGAAATAAGGATTTGTATAATTTTTTCTTTATTACATCACTCTTTTCAATGTTGTATAGGTGTACTTAGTGAACTATGACATTTTCATCGTACTTTTAAAATTTGGGTCATTTTGCTTCCATTTATCTGGATAATTAGCTCATACTTTTTGTCATTAACAGTGCACGCATAGCAATCTACCAAGAAATTATTTCTTTGCTTAAAACCTCTTGCTCCTTCCCATAGCTAGTTTTCATCGAAGTTGAAACTCTTTCATTTCATTTTCCTCTTTCATGTTTTAAAGAGTTGAGTCGAAACATCATCAGTTTCATGACCACTCCTTTGAGTAACAACAACCTAAAATCAAGTGTCAATTAAAATTTATGTAGCAACTTTTCTAGGGCTCTTCAAACCCATCTTATCTTAGGTGTAGAGATTTGGAATAGGATTGTGAGAATAACTTTCCAAAGATGCTAAACAAACATAAACCTTTGATTCAGGGAGTGAAATATAGTTGTTATATCACTAACTTTGGGAAGCCCTTCTAACACAAGGGTTAAGCACAAGGTTGCATTGAGGCCAACAGAGTAATCAAACCTGCTTTGTTGGTCTTCATGTCAACTGTCTATTGTCCCCCCTTTTCTTTGGTATAGTAGGTGGTACCATAGAGGCCATAATATTTTAGACTTCCTACCCAAGGTGATATCACAGGGAAGGTGTTGTTTTGCCTAGGATCGATGTTGGCTAGACTCACTCGAACTCCTTGGAGGGTTTCCCACTACTCGGTGATGTAACTTGCACCAAGGCATTAGTTCGTTAAGCAGGTTGTCAACGTAACTTTCCCACCCACTGAAACTCATCCCCTTCGTGCATCGATCTTGTGATGTTGGATTCCATCACCAACTAACGCTTATTTGTGAGAAGGTTTGTTTTCATGCTTGAGTCCTAGATTAATTAGTGTGTGCTAGATAATACAAGTGTGAAAGAGTAATACTATGGTAATGATTATGAGCTTACTGTGATACCAACAGGATACTAGTAATGAAGTAGAACCATTGTACTAATTAGTGTTATATCTTGATAGAACAATGCTTATGCATATCCAATTTCATAGACTATTCAAAAATATTGATTAAAGAATAGAGCATTTTAACTGTAATTTTAGAGTAATTCAACCTTTTGATTTATCTTTTCTTTTAAAGAGTTCTAGTATTAATGAGAAAACAATTGTGTGTGCTTAATGACTAACATTTTTTCTAGCATTCTATAAATTACATAGAGAATTGTTGTTTCATCATTTCCTACTAGCTTCCATTAATTTTTACATGTAAAGAGTTCAACCTGTCTATTGTGATTGCACCTCTTTTAGTTGGACTTCATCGCTCTTTTCATTTATTTTTCTACTCCCCAAAAAAACTGAATTCCCATTGTTGTCCTAAATATTCCCTACTTCACTATAGAAACAACTTTTGTTGTGTATCTATGCACAACATATTTTGTACATGAAATATTTTGTTTGCAATCTCATCAATGCCCCATCACTAAGTTAAGAGTGGTTAGTTGTTCATGAGTCATCACTAAGTTAGTGGAGTAATGTTAGTTCTATGCATTAGTGAATCACCACTAAGGTAGAGGAGAGTTGTTAGTATGAGAATCATATTAGAAAGGGACCCCCCTCCTCACTTGTAATTCATTCACCCTACTATCAATATTGTCAAACTTTGTTTCTTAATTTGAGTACCAAGTACATGGAGATGTCTTCATCCGTATTTTAGGATTTATAGGTGCATTCCAACCCTTGGGTTTTCAAGTGACCCCATCCATAATTTTAGGATTTATAGGTTCATTCCAACTCAAAATAATACATGGTTTATAAAAAATCATCAAAATTGGAGGTATAATGACAAAGATATCGAAGATTGAAAATATTCCATTTTTAGGTATTCCTATGACAACCACAGCTATATTTTTTTTCTTTCACCAGATTACTTCTCTAGTTTAATTTTTCCATTGCAAAATACATATTATGAGCTTTGAAACGATATATTATATACTTTATGAGGAAGAAGTTATCATTGTTTCAGTATTGGGTAAGTATGGCTAAAGAGTTGAAATAGTTGCAACAAACTTTCATTGATCAAGAGAGGAATATAAAAGACTAGCTAATATGATCCATAATAGAAGGGGATTTTATAAGAAGAGATGAGTACCAAAAAGAGATGCATCTTCTATATGAGTTTCATAATGATTCTTCCCACATTGCTTGCCATCTATGACATCAATGATTGCAACTATCATTGGCATGAAAGGAACAATAACTAAAATATGAGGAAGAGGAAGAAGATGTAGCTGCAAAGATGGAATCTCCTCCTATATATGATCAATATCCTTGTGAATAGGGTTTAGAAGACTCAAGAGGTTCAAAACATCTCCCAACTTCTCTTTCAAGAATATCTTCCTCCTCCACGAATCTCTAATTGTGCAAAATGATGAATCTCCCTATAAATGGGATCAAAACGAGAATGCAATTGTTGAGCTTGTTGAAGATAAAATAAGCATTAGAAAAAATGTTTTCCAATATGAGCCTCCTCTCATAGAGACTTACACAGTCTCACTAGATAGCTACACTAGAAAGAAACCACAAAGATCAATATAGTGATAATGGCATCCATAGGTCCCAACATTTCATCGGGAAGTGACCAAGGATCTCTAGATTTGAGATCAAAGGCCCTAAGAAGGGAGTTATTGGCATGATACCAAGTCAGTGGTGTGTAGTAAATGATTTTATCCCATTATAATAACACTTCAAGTTCTTAGTATATTTCCTTGAACCCTTAGGTTTTCCATCGATGATTTTGTTTCCATTTAGTTTATTCTTTCCTTTGTCATTACTCGTTACTATAAAGGCACTTTTGGATGCTTTTCTATTGCTTATAAACTATTTATTGAATATGTCCTTTTTTAATAATTATCTATGCAACTTAAATGCAATGTTAGTAATCTCGTTGGTGACATTTAAAGTTTCAACAAAATTTTCAAAAGGAGATAAACTCTTCAAGGTAATCACTACCAAATCTTGGACTTGTAGCAACTTATCATTTGTTATGGACAACTTTATTAACATCATAACCTCTCTATTCTTTGAGTGAAAGACTTCTTTGCCATTCTCATCATCAGAGTTTCTCCTACCCTTTCATGTGACCAATACTAACAATGCATTGCATTGGAATATGGTAATCATATGTTGCTTCTAGACATTGAAATTGTGACCATTGGAATTCTTACTATGGCTCAACAATATATACAAGAAATGAACTAGTTTTTCTTAACAAATAAATGCCAAGCACCAATGGAATAATTTAACTAATCCCAAGAAATCAAAATTCACCTCCAAAACTTAGTTGTGTAGACACATTGATATACCACCTGAAACTATACCTGATTATGCCACATTAGCATCAATCCAACACCACCATTATCTTGTTGGGTTCTAGTAGAAAGTTTTTTTTTGTTTAATTGATTCTAGAAAACAATTTTTTGTGTAAAAAGTTCAATTAAAAATTCTGCTGAAATTATAAATTAGAAACTTAGTGTCTTGAACTTTAGAAATTTTACCTCTTTCCAAGATTTTCCCAGATACAGTCCATGAGAATTTACATCATTAGGGATGATATGACATATAATAAAACAATAGAAACAGTAGATGATATTTCACTTCTTAACAACCCTAATCCACTAGGCAATTCAAGAGAAAAGATATCAAGCTTATGCCACAAGTTTCAACATTCTAGGGAAATCTTGTCATGCATAAGCTAGATCTGAAAGTCACTTTCTATCATTGATGGTGTTATAGGACGTACAAGCAAATAGGTATTTTTCATATATATCTTCATTGAGTGAGGGAAGTTCAGGTAGAATAGAGGAAAGTGAGACATCTAGTAGGTCTAACAAGAGAAGATCAACTAGAGGTGAGAAGATCAGAAGAAAATTCCATAGATGCATGGAATTTGTTCTTGTGAAAGGGGGATCATGTTATTATGATCATGAGAGCATAGAAGAAATTGAGGTTCCCTTGAGGTACAAACATATAGTGAAATGATTGGTACCGAAGAATCTTCCTGAAATAAACACTGATTTTTTTGTAAACGAAAGGATATACCGGATTGCTCCATCATCATTACATGGTTTGGGGATATTTTTTATGGATGGAATAAACATATGCTACGATGGATTAACTGAATTAATGGAGTACATCAGACCCTGTTATATCAGAAATATTGGATACAAATAGTCCAATATACAAAAAGTATGCGAAGATATGGCTTGGATGCAAATTACATACAACTAAAAGACAAAGATCAAAATAAAGGATGGAAGGCCAAAAGAAATGAGGAATATTGTAGGGTTTATAAAAAGTACACAACCTGTGACAAAAAATAAGTGAGCTGATTGTGTATTTGAGGGGCATGAAGGAAACTATGTATTCATATGTGCAATAAAATTAATAGCTACAGGGGAAGAGTTATTGATTGATTACAATTTGAATCAAATAGATACAGACATTTCTATTATGGGGGAAATACATATACTAATTTACCCAACCTGTAAGCAATGACTCTTATATTTTATGATTTTCATTATGTTATTTACGGAGTTAATCCTTTTGGAGACCTTTGGTATGTTTACTTAGTGTGGCCTATTTTTGTTATCAACGATAACATTCCTCCTTGTATGTCAATAAAGAGGGAGGATTTCTCATACATTTGAATTTATTACTCATGATAATTATCACCATTCTAATTTTATTGTAATGTGGCATGATGATCGTGGTAAATCAAAAGCAGCCTCAGAATAGGTAAACGAACAACAATTTTCAAATTGCATTTAATGTGAATTTTATTTATGTGGCGATCGATTATTTTATTTGTTTACATAACTGAATTATCATTTATTTTGTTGAATATGTAGTCGGTGGGCCACAATGCTGATAATGATTCGCTCAGAGAAAGGGATTTCTATGAATCCCTGGACCCTATGGTTTTAATTAAAAAAAAGATCAATAAAGAAAACAAGGGACTAGCTCACTTGTTAGATATTCTAGATCAAACTCCTCAGGTCGAAGAAAGGATCAGAGAAGTTATGACAATGCTTAAGAAATATAAGTTAATAACCATAATTTCAAGTGGTTTTATTTTTATGTCATAAGATCAATTATGAAACCTTGATTTTTAACTTTTACATTATCTAAATGATTTTTTTTTTCTTTCTTATATGGAGATTTTTGGATCCTGTTGACCCTAACATGCATGGTGTTGGTAGTAGTGGCGTTGCACATACACCACAGGGTCCTGAAACATGGCCTCATAAATATTCCAGGACACAACTATTCACATCTCTACCTTCCACACCATTATGTGGGAGCCATGACACACACAACTAGGAAGCGGCCACATAGGTAGGATCTGGAGATGGTGACAGAGATGAGGCTGATTATTTGACCAACTATATGGTATGTTTTCCTAAATCAATACATGTGACCAGCATGTGGAACCTTAAGGTAACATATATGGTCAACGAGGAAGGGCTTCCATTAAATCAAGTTTAATTCCTAGGTAATTTTTAAAATTTTAATTGTTTCATGTTCTCTATGTAGACAAATATAAATCATATAAATTGTTATTTTTAAATTAATAATCATAAAATATTTTTGTGTAGGGAAAAATGATTTTTATAGGTCCTTGGAGAATAAGGCATTGTTGATTTTTGGGCCTACCATATGGGAGAGGTGGAATTCCCAGAATTCCAACCTCAAAAAAGAATTGATGGATTATCTTGAAAGCCTTTTTGGTGTAGAAACATTTAATAATACCTTGTCCATCGCCGTAGATGGAAAATATTTAAAATATACATGAGAAATATATAGGAAGTACTTAAAACAAAATGATAAGTACAAGCATCCTCTAATGATTCTAGATAGGAAGTGGAAGGCTCTCATTGAAGTTGCAAAAGAGAAGAAATTGATAGATGAAGGAAAAACACCCTCTCGTCCCAGAAAGTAAATTACAATTTCAATTCAATACCTTCATTTTTTTTTAGATGTAAATAAAAGTGTGGTATATATTAACATACTTGAAAATTTTGATGATAGGTTGATTGACACATCAAAGGAAACAAAAGAAAGGCTTTCCAAATGTGGCAAACGCAGGCTAGGCCAAGGCAGCTACTTGAATTTGCAGTCACAAATTGTAAGTACCCAAATATATTATTTCTATCGCCTTCAAACTTTTATATAATTGCAGCGAATAACATTAAAAATACATACTCTTATGCAATGCAGTGTGATGAGTTTGATACTGAAACCACAGAGGAAGACTTGGTTACAAGTATGACTATAAAGTTTTAGTTGAACAATGGAAAATCTTGGGGCAGTTACCAAGAACCACTTTGCAGGATAAGGTAAATAAAATTCAATCCACATTAACCTTTATTATTAATATAATAGAATCATTTTTTATATCATCGATAAATTTATTGTGTTACAATTTTGTTTTAATCGGGGGAGAAACACTTTCAACCAATGCACTAGTATTGGAGAGAAGTGCATTGATAGTGGTTTGCAACCAGAATATGGTTCTCCCGTGCAGTTCTATTCCACTGGGGTGAAACCCCATGATGGTGCTACGACTGAGGCACATGACAATAATATGGTTGTATTTAAATCATATACTTAATAATTTTGTAGTTATACATTTTTTACTTCTATTTTTTTTTACTTATACATTTATGATTGTCCTTATAAAGTTTGTGGTCTCAATGGAAGAGAGTGTTGTACTTGAGGGTCGTAGAATTGAAGAGGAGAACGGGGGGGGGACCATTCCAACGGTGCCGACCAGTGCACTAGGTAAATAATGACATTGGAGGTGTTTTTTTTAATATTACTGAACTAGTTCAATGATATTTAAAAATTGGCCATCTAAATTTTATATTTTTTTATTTTGTAGGTGATGCCTCATCACAACTACCTCCATTACCCCGTGATTACCCCGCAACTAGGCGTTCTCTAAATGAGAGGATGCAATCACAATCAGATTTTGAAGAGCACCCAGAGAACAAAGACATAGATATTGATGAAATACTTAGGAAGTTTAGACCTAAGAAGAAGAGGTCGGATAAAACTAAATGATGGTGTACAATATTTTAATAACTATTTATAAAATATGTTTTCTATGAAATGTTTTTTTGTACTTGTTGGGTCGCCAAAATGACATTCTTTTACCAACCTTTTACTTCAATTTTCACCATATTTCTCTTTCCTACAGCCTTAATTTAAGACCATATTCATGATTACATATGAGTTTAGACATATTATTTTCCAAAGCATTCATTTTAGTATTTTGAGCGAGTTTATGATTAAATATTGGAAAAATAACATGTTTTCACTTATATATCAAAGTGGGATGTGTTAGCACTCTGTAAACTTGTTCGGCTGATAAAAAAAACGACATAGGTAACCTACAAACCAACTTTAAAGTTCGGTACTATCCTGATCATCTCAGAGAGGGTTCTCTCCTGTCACTTGGTCTTTAACATATGAGTTTTCTTTAACAAATCAATGTCTAGGTTTTGTTTCTTTGAAGGATTTTTTACAATTTTGTTGGCAAGGAAGGGGAGGGACACTTGGGGCTATGGAGACAAACCTCTAAAAAAATATGGAAGCAATGACTGGTCAGTTGAAATCCCCAGAGGATAAAGTCTAAATTAGGTGATGAATCTAAGTTATGGATTGTAATTTGCATAGTGTATATGAAAGGAAAAACACATAATTGCATCAAAGCATTAAATAAAATGAATTCTAACTTAGGAATAACTTAACACAGTTTAAATTTCTTCAGATGAAAGAATCACAAGACGAATTCTAGGCCTTTAAATATCCAATTTAAACAAAAGAAAGTGAAAATGGAATTTAATCACACATGAAATACATACGAAGAAAGAAGATGAAACTCAGGCCACCACCATTAGAATATTTTCATGGAAATTTTAGGACATCTGCATGTGCATTCTATTCAGCTTCAGAAAATTACATTCAAGTTCCAAATAGCTAAAATCGTGCCCTTGCACTTCTTCCAACCCCTAACACATTTGAAACTCCTAATATTTATACAAGCTGAGTTCCTTCAGTTTGAAACCGATTACAATGATAAGAAAGAAACGTTTCGATTCTAAAACTGATTGCAATGATAAGCAAGAAAACGTTTCAAGACATGGATTCTGGTTCCTCTGGTGTTTCGGTCCCTTTCTTCGTCACTTGTTTTTCTTCTTGATTTATGATGGGATCCATGGTCGTGATGAGAAAATACCTGGAAACAAGCGGAAATGGCGTGCAGTTGGTGTACTGTTGAGTTTAAGGTGGAAGACAGTGGTCGTGCCAAGGTTCTAACGATCCAACATTCAAATAATAATCAAATGAAATAAATGAAAAAATTCCCTTTTATACTTTTCTATTTTACGGGGGCACGAGGAAGTGGTTTTGAGGTAACCCGCCTTTTGTCCCGCAATTCACCTGGTGATGCCACGTACCCCCGAGAGAAAACCATGGTTTAAATTGTGGGACCACCCTTCGAAATTAAACTCTATGTAACTTCTCCCCCCACAATCTCTCTTGGCCGTTGATCTTGTTGCAATCTGCGATCTGGGTAATCCTGCTATTTTAGCACCACGCTGAAATTTATCCGTCTTCTAACTCCAGAATCCTTTAAACCAAGTTTAAAGATGGCACCAATTTTGGCGTTCGGAAGATTTGAATGTCGAGAAAGAATACCTCTTGAAGGACGATCTCCCGAATCTAACGTGGTGACCTGACATCATTGTGCTGATGTGTCATGGAAAGAAGGGTGACATGTGGAAATGGGTGAATGATGCAACTAAATGACTAGAAATGAGTGCCACATGGCATGGCTGATGGGTGTGCCCCATGTATCAACTGATGGTTTCCATGTGCTTCGGCACTTCGAGCTTCAAGATTTTTGAATTATGAAGCATGAAGTTCTCCTGGAGTAGTACGGGCCCAGAGTGACATGGTCGCTTGACGTCATTTTGGCACTTCAACGCTTCGGGAGTTCGGGATGTAAAGAATGGAAATCTCCCGAACTAACTTTCTCTAGATTGACGTGGCAGTCTCTCGTCACTTCAACACTTCGGGCTTTGGGACTTCAGGAGTTTAGGATGTAAAGAATGTAAATCTCCCGAGGTAACTTTCTTCCAGTTGACGTGGTAGTCTCTCCTCACTTCAACACTTCGGGCTTAGGGAATTCAGGAGTACGGGATGTAAAGCATGGAAATCTCCTAAAGTAACTTTATCCCAGTTGACTTGGTAGTATATCGTCACTTCAGCACTTCGACACTTCAAGCTTCGAGACTTCGGGAGTTCAGAATGTAAAGCATGGAAATCTCCTAAAGTAACTTCTCTTGGTTGATGTGGAAGCTTGACATCATTTCAACACTTTCGACGTTTTAGCGTTCGGGAGTTTATGTATTCTCTAAATTGAAAACACTTGAAGTGGTACGGGCCCAGAGTGATGTGGCATCATTTCGGCACTTTGACGCTTTTGTTTGGTCATTATTCCTTGAGCAACTTAGAAACTCCGAATGCACAAGAGTCATTAATATGAACTGTACATGGGATATCCACCTTTGAAAATTGAACCTATCTGCTTGCTTGTATTTCAAGCCCGAAATGGACTTCTCTGAATGTTGTGTTTTTGCTCATAATTTTTCCCTGTTCATAATACATACTTGATTGACTTGTTGTAAGATCAATTAATGTAAAACAAGATGACAAGAGATTCAAACCAAATCACGATATGTGTTTACCCTTCAAGAAAAACATAAAAACTTTGTGCAAAGAATTAGTCAAGCAAGACAATAAGGAAAACCAAGTCATTGAATAAATGGGAAACTAGCTTGACCAACTTTAAGAGGAAATATTTATGGAAGGTATGCTGAAAAGAGAGAGAAGGGGAAAGGGTGCAGACTTAGGTATTAACATGGGGGACACGACTATTTGGATGATTAGTCGAGTGAATGATTTAGGTGATGGGAACTTGACGAAGCTGGTGAAAACATTTTAAAATCTAAGTGGGAAGATGTCACAAGGACTAGATGTTTTGGAAAAATTAATACAAATTAGCATGTGATAACATTGGCTCCAATGGGGATGATATCCTCCCAGTGAGGTAGCAAAGAAATCGTAGACCCGATTCCTGATCCATTGGGATGCTCCAAAAACATGTGTGTACCCTTCTCTGACCTGTCACCAGTGTCCACCAAAAACCCAAGTATGTACACTGCTCTTAACTGAAAAATGAATGCTAAATACACTACTACAATTTGAATGTACACATTGTTGAAAACTCAAACTGAAAATTGCTTGACCAAAAAGCTTATTTACAAAACTTTGTTCACATAACTCCAATTATAATTAGCATAAACTTAGGGCCTTCACCTCAAGCTTCAATTTTCTGTTGATTTGATTTCAAATGCTACAAATGAAAAAAAAAATGGTTATATACAATGAAATGGAAGGGTGAAAACTTCTTTAAGCGAGATAATGCTTTAGAAACCTGCCATTCACAAGTCCCCCACCAATGAGATCTCCATTATGTTCCTGTAGCAGATAGACATTATTTCCATGATATGCTACAATTTTGAAATGTCTCAGCCACAGATGGTCGTATTTTCCATGCTTTCATCTGTCTTCATTTCTGGCATCCCATTTCAACACCAAATCCCCTACTTTGAAATCATCTTCCTTAGTCTTCCTATCAAAATCCTTTTTAATCCTATCTTGGTGTAGTTGAGAGTTGTTGAAGGCTTTGTCTCTTGTTTTCTAGACATTGATTAGTTCGTTTTCCCTCCTTTGAGTGGCATCTGGTTCAACATCTTGCTCATGTAGAAATCTCATCACTGGCAATCCTAATGAAGTAGAAAAAATTGTCTTTGTTCCATACACAATATGGAAGGGTCAAGCGGAAATAGACCTTTTAGTAGTGATCTTGTCAACCCATAGCACACGGATAAGCTTCTTGTGCCATGCCATTTTGTTATCTTGCATCAGTTTTTTGATATTTCTAGTCAAACTCTTATTGGATGAATCAGACAACCCATTACCTTGGGGGTAATAAGTTGTGGAATGGGCAAGAGTTCTATTGTAATCACTGCAAAATTTTTCCATCTTTTTGGACTTGAATGTTGTTGCATTATCAGTAATGATTTTAATTGGATACCCAAATCTAGACAAAATATTGTTCTCCAAAAACGAAATGATAACAGTATATGTGGCTCGCCTTGTGGGGATTGCTTCAATCCACTTGGTGAAGTAATTTGTGGCTATCAGTATCCACTTGTGTTTATATGAGGAATGTGGATGAATTTCTCCTATAAAATCAAGGCCCCATTGTATAAAAGGTGCTTCAATGGAGATAGGATTCAAGGGAAAAGACTGTAGTTTTGTCTTTCCATAAAAAATTTGGCATTCATGAGAGCTTGAAACTTCTTTGTAAAAATCAGAAACAATGCTAGGCCAATAGAACCCATCCCTCTGTATCTTGTGAAAAGTAGTTTTCCAATAATGGTTTCCTCCACATTCAACTTTATGAAACTCCCCGATGTTTTTTTCTACTTCTTCCTCGAGCAAACAACTCAGCAAGATTCCTCCTGGATCCTTCCAATACAGAGATTGATTTATAATACAAAACTTTGTTGATTTTAGCTTCAAAAACTTGGCCTTGGGTTTTCTCAATTCAGAAGGAGCCTGAAAATTTCTCAACACATAAATAATGTTAGCATACCATGGGGAGTCAAGAAAATTTTGGGATACATGAGGGACCTTTTCTTCTTCTGAATCTACTGATAATTCAACAATGAAATTAATTCCCAAGAGCTCACAATTTGACTATTCCATCATCTTTTCAAGTCCCTACCCCTTGATCAACTTTGTAGGTTTGATCTCGAGGTCATACTCCAACAACACATCTATCCACTTTCCCCTTTTCCCCTCAAGATTAGGCTGAGTTAAAATGTCCTTCACATAACTACTGGGCACATAAGCAACAATATGGGAATGCAAGATATAAACTCTAAAATTCTTTAGGGCCTTGACCAATGCATATGCCTGCTTTTCCATGATATCTTAATTTAATGGGGAATCCATCAATGTCCTTCTATAGTATGTTATAGGCCTCTCAAAATTATGTTCATCTTTTTTTAATAAAACACCAACAATGGTGTGTTTTGAGGAAAAAGAAAACAATATAATTCTTTTGCAAAATTGGGATTGGCCAACACTGGGGCTTTGGTCAATGTCACTTTAATATCTTCAAAATAATTTCTGGCTTTAGGATTCCACTTTATCTCACTTCCTTTCCTGAGCATGTTATTGATATGCTTTATTATTTCATCCAAGTTAGGGATGCATCTTCTCATAAAATTTACCTTCCCCAGGAAATATTGTACTTCTTTCTTGCTTCTATGTGTGCCAATTTTAAGGATTCCTTCAACTCTGCTAGGATCTATCTTTATTCTCTCCTTTGAAATAATGTGACCAAGCAACTTTCCTTCTTCCATGCCAAAATTAGACTTCTTGGGGTTCAATGAAATGCCAAACTTCCTACATTTATGAAAATCCCTCCTTAGATGTGTAAGTTGTTCTTCATCAGAAACTGAATATACAATGATATCATCTAAGTAAATAACAATAAATGTATCTTTCTCATCAGCAAAGGCTATATCCATATCCCTTTGGAAATTTTCTCCTGCATTCATGAGCCCAAAAGGCATTTTGGCATACATGAAGGTGCCCCATGGTGTTGTAAAGGATGTATTTTCCTGATCATCAGGGTGTACCATGATTTGGTTTTACCCAGAGAATTCATCCAACATTGATATTTTTTGAGAACCAACCACCTTCTGCAGAATATGATCCATCTCGGGTAGTGGGTAATTGTCCTTGAGAGATACCCTGTTAAGATTCCGAAATTCCACACATAATATGATCTCTCCACTTTTCTTTCTGACAGGTACGAGATTTTCCACCCACTTAGAAAATCTCAGAGACACTATGATCTTGGCCTAAAACAACTTTTTTATCTCTTTTTCAATCAAGAGAAACAACAAAGGGTTAATTCTTCTTAATTTCTACTTGAAAGGTTTATGATCCTCCTTGATTGGAATCACATGTTGAATCACCTTAGTATCATAAACCTTTAGATCTTCATAACTCGATGCAAAAAAATTAGGAAATTCTTTCATTAAACTGATAAACCTTTGCTTGACCTCTGGGCTAATTGTTTTGGATAGATTAATGATATTGGGATCTTCATGAATCCCAATGTTGCAATCTTCGAAATCTCCATCATTTGAAGTAATTTTAGGACTTCTCAGTACATCATTGTTGTCAAAAAGTTTTTCCAATGGGACCACGCCTTTGGGAATGATGTTATTTTTTAGCTGCATTATATCCTTACCAACAATATGATTCTTAAAATAGTCATCATTATTGAACACAACTGCATCTTCTTCTTCACAACAATATTCCTCATCAATATTCAAATTTGCAAATTTACCATCCATCTTAAGGAAAATTTATATTTTTTTATCATCTTCAAAAACCTTCCAGTACTTAATATTATCAGGTATTATTGGTCTTTGCTTGACCTCAATCTCATATCCTCTATTAGTAAAAACTAGAATTTTGAAAACTGAGGCTAAAGTAGCTAGAGCATCAACAATATGATTATGACCCCTTGGAATCACTGAGAGACTATATTCTGAAAATTATTCAAGAAGATCAAGCACTATATTCCTATATGCTCTTAATTTGGGATGCTTTGCTTGATATATACCCTTTGCCTTATTTATAATCAACTCAAAATATCCATGTACAACTATCCTCCTAGCACCCATCTCTTTCAAAGTCTTCAATCCCAACACTAATGCCTCATATTCAACCATATTATTTGTGCACTCAAAAGAAAGATTGTAAGTAAAAACTTTTGTGGCCAATCTGGGGGGGTTTATCCACACACTAGCTCCTTCTCCTTCTCTATTGATAGCTCCATCAAAGATCATATTCCACATCTCATTTTTTTCACTGTTTTGTTGTTCTAAAATTTCCTCAATTTGTTGATCAGATTTGTCTTTGGCAATCCTATCAGTCTTTGGCACCTTCTCTTCAAAAATCGAATCATTAAAGAAAATGGAGGAACCAATATCAGTCTCCACGGAGTATATGGGATGGTTGTTTGGCTGGTCTTTGTTACTAACCATTTAATTGAGAAAAAAATCCCTATACAACCTCCTATATTGACCAAAAATAGGGATAGTGGCGTATGACATATACATTTGCAAAGTCCCTTTCAACTTTGTTGCCCATGACCTAGATAACAACCTACCAAATTTAGGAGGGATATCAACAACCACCACATCCATGACCATATTTTTTGCTAGAATTTGAGACAAAGATACTACCCGATATTTGATTAGGCCCAAGCACTTCACCTTCCTTGAATCAAAGGAGAAAACATCTTTGTAAGGCCTTGTAATGTCCAGAACCAATTGGTCCATGTCCACCTTGGGCATCAAATTATGGGATGCTCCTAAATCCAACATAGCATTCATATCATGACTCTTCAAACTAACATAGAAAGTAGGGGCCTCATCAACATCACTACTCTCCTCTATACGTGGTCCAAACAAGATGGAAGGATGATCATCTTGTATATTTAAAGTATCAAAAGTTTCTTTCATCTTGAGCATCTTAATGATCTGATTTCTATATTCACTATTCTTTATCAACTCATTGAATGGAACAAATATTTTAATTTTGGCCATATCACTTTCAAAGTTAAAGGAAGATGAGGTTTTTTCTACCTCTTTGATGACTATCTCCTTTCTTGGTTCAAGTACTTTCTTTGGAGGTTCTTCCTTCTACATTCCTTTCTCCACAACATCATTTGCAAAATAGTCCTTTTTAGGCTGACTCGAAGAAGGTGTATTATTTTGAGATTCCTTGGTAGGATTTCCCTTTGGAGGATTTATAGGAACCTTTTTGTTTCGAAGATTATATTGTTTGTGGAATTTCATGATGGCATTTTGCAGTCCTGTCTGGTAATATTCTTTTTCCACTGACAACCTTTCATCATTATCCTGCATGAATATTTCATTTGCATCCATGAACTGATAATTTTCTTCTTTAGTTAAGAACACCTCTGTTTCATCACCATCACAACAGTGCATATTGTCTTCAAAAGTTTCATCAAAATTTTCATTTACATAATTATTTTGAAAATGAGGTCTTATTTGTTGATCACCCTGGTTCCTCTGATCTCTTTGTCTAATTTGTGGAACTGCTAGTCTCCTTTGATTCCAGGGTGGAACATCATCCTACTCCATGGAGTTGGGCTTATTATCTAAAGACATCATTTCGATGAGTTTCTCCATGGTCTTCATCATCATCTCAAACCTCTCTTCTGGTGACTGTGAGGTTGAAGGTTGTGCCTTATCTTGGACCTTGTTTATGTCTCTGTCAGAATTATATTTGATCTTTCCTGAAGCCATTAGATTTACTTCAACTTCTATTGCATCACTCATCGTATCATATAGTGAAACATATCTTCTTTCCATTAACAACAAAGCAAAATCACTTTCAAAGGAATCAACATATGTAAGTTGAGTATCCCTAGGAGGACGTTTTACTTTAGTAGGAATTGAGTTGTAAACTTTCATAAATCTAGCTGAAAACTCTTGTATTGCTTCATCGGGTGACCTTCTCATGTTGTTGTACTGGGTTAGCAACTGAAGGGGGTTCTTCTTGTCACCCCACTTTGCAAGAAAACATGTTTCAAAGGCCTCAAAATCTAGGATAATTGTTGTTGGGAGAGATCTGAACAATTTTCTAACTTCACCTGCGAGACTTTGTGAAACAAACTCATTTTTGCATCTTCATAATCTACTTCTTCTAGGTATACAAAATCATTGAACCAAATTAAGTATTTTTGGGCTGACACGTTTCCTTCAACATCATACAATTTAATCCTCTGATTATAGTCCTGGGGTAAATCATGTAACTGGGAAGGTATAACAAGAGGGGAAAACCTAGATGCCATGGATGCAGTAAGGACTTGAAGTGGTTGATTGTTCTGAATAGAAATCACAATGGTTCTAATAGAGGAAGCCGAAATTAAACTTTGGAACCTCTTCTCATCAAAGATGATTTCGTTCAAACTAGAATTAGATTTAGTTCTGAATAAAGTTTGCTCAAATTTCAAATCAAAATCAAGGTCTTCAATGCTTTTGTTGGTGCAATTATATGCATAATATATTACCAAACATAAATTATCAATCGAGATTCATAATCAGAGTTGATGCACTATATGTGTCGATAACAGGTAGTTTCCTATGTCTATTTAGTATAGATAAGAAAACCATTTAGAAACCAACACACTTTTGAAAATGACAATCTTCACACAATTCAAAAGCTGGAAAGAAAAACTCATAAACAAGCAAAATCTCTTGCTCAGGTGATGGACATGTTCATTGATGGCTCATGAAAAGAAAAGATGAACTTTGATTCTATCTCCTGGAGAAACTAAACGAACAAGTAGGATGCTCCATTAAAGCTCATCTATGGTGAAATATGGAGATCCAACCGTTCCTGCATTACCACACTTTGCAACAAATTCGAATAGTGAAATCAAATAAAATAACATGAAATCAAAATAATAAATACATGAAATGAAAATCTACACTAACAATTTACAATAAGCTTACCAAGCTGGATCGATGGCCCTTGTCGATGCCAACATGGAAGCTCTTAGATCACCATATGCTAACTTCTACGAGAGACAAAATCATTGAATCCAAACTTGCATTAATCTTCAACAAGTAGGTTTACAAAATGAGTCTCTTCAAGAATCCAATCTACATCATAACAATTCTCCTCAAGAACCTATCTCATAACAATTCCCTTAATCTACATAATAATGAATCCTCTTTTCAATCTACATAATAATGATTCTCCTCTTCTACATCATTATGATTCTCCTCCTCTCTACATAATAATGATTCTCCTCTTCATGAAGAGAGGGAACTCTCTTTTATACATGAGAGCTTTGAAAAGGAGATAAACATCTCATAATTACAGGTCCACTTTTCTCTCAACCCATTTCCCTTTATTACAAAATATAATCCCTTCAAATCCTCACACATATCTCTCATATATCTTGGATAAGATATGACAACCAAATCTCCATGATCTTCTCCTTGGATTAGTATTGATTTATCTCCTCAAATCTTGAAATGGTGGAGGAAGTACTCGAGAAGTCTTTTGAATTAATCCTTCACATATTCCTACACATGATAAAGCTCACACATTTTTGAGATATATATGAAAACATGTCAATTTTCTAATATTTAATCACAAATTCTCTTTTAATACTAAAATAAATGATTTGGAAAATAATAAGGCTAATCCCATATTTAATTATGAAAATGGTATTAATGAATGGTTTATGGAGCGATGAAATGTGAATAATGATGAAGGGAAAGGTGGATGGAAATACAACATTTCTGAGACTCAATATCTTTTTACTCCTTCTTTGGGCAGAGATAGATTTCTTTCCAGACAAAAAACTAAGATTACTGACCTTTATTTTATTTTGTGTATAATTTTCTCAGGATTAGACACAGGGACTATTTCTTCTAAGTTTGGATTTCTTCTGATATGAATTTTCTTGGGAGCCAGGATTTATGCTCAAACTACTTTATGCTATTGGTCTCTTTATAATGGAGTTACCAAGGTCCATTTAGTCTCAATCAGTAAGGTGTTTGATTCACTGTCACCCTCAGGAATCAAATATGAAGCTTTAAATCATTCTTTACCCAGGGAAAATATTTAGTTTCACCCCCGACAACGACGCCAAAATGTTAACACTCTATAAATTTGTTCGGATGATAAAACAAATGACAGAGGTAACCTACAAACCAACTTTAGAGCTGGGTACTCGATTGCACAACTCAGAGAGGGCTCTCTCCTGTCACCTAGTCTTTAACAAATGAGTTTTCTTTAACAAATCAATGGCTAGGTTTTGTTGATTTGAAGGGTTTTTTATAATTTTGTTGGCAAGGAAGGGGAGAGACACCTAGGGCTATGGAGTCAAAATTATGAAAAGAAATGGAAGAAATGACTGGTCGGTTGAACTCTCTCTAGAGGATAAAGGCTAAATGAGGCGATGAATCTGAGTTATAGATTGTAATTTGCAGAGTGTAAGAAGAAAGGAAAAACACATCACTACATCAGAGCATTAAATAAAATGAATTCTGACTTAGTTAGGAAAAACTTAACATAGTTTAAATTGCTTCAGCCGAGAGCATCACAAGATGAATTATGGGCCTTTAACTATCCAATTTAAACAAAAGATAGTGAAAATGGAATTTAAGCACGCAGGAAATACATATGAATAAAGAAGATGAAACACAAGCCACCACCATTAGAATATTTTCATGGAAATTTCTGGACATCTGCATGTGCATTCTATTCATCTTTAGAAAATTACATTCAAGTTACAAATAGATAAAATTGTTCCCTTGCACTTATACCAACCCCTAATACATTTGAAACACCTAATATTTATACAAGATGAGTTCCTTCGATTTGAAACTGATTACAATGATAAGAAATAAATGTTTCGATTCTGGAACTAATTGCAGTGATAAGAAAGAAAATGTTTCAAGACTGCTAGTGGGAAAACCCCCCCTATGACTACACTAGGGTTCATAATGTAGGCATATCAATTAATCGTCTAAAAGTCAACTACTTCTCTAACTACCCCGAACATACTCAAAACTCATACAAGAAAAGAAAAAATGAGAGGGATTGGGTAATTATACCTCTACTCTGTGTCTGGTGATGATCCCTTCACACTTGAAAACTTCGTTGATTGCACGCCTCCTCCCAAGGTTGTCTTGCATTCAAATATAGACAAACATAAAGCTACAAGCATGCAATTCATATACAAATTAGGGTTAGATGTTAGAATGTCAAAACATAAACCATTAAAAGCATTCAATACACCATGATTTGGGATAGGAAAAGTACTTCTTTTATTAATAACTCAATGATTATACCTTTACAACTAAATCCGACTATTGATCCATGAAACTGGTCTGAGCTCCTCTTCACCAAGCTCCAAGTGAACCTTTGCATGGCTTCTCCTCTCAACCTTCTGATCTATTCTTGGGAAGTGAATGGGTTTTGATGGAGGAAGAAGGGCTAATTGGGGAATGCTAAGGCAATTCTCACAAAAGGGTTGCAATTACTTGGGGCAAGGAGGGGATGTGAAACGGGCATAGTTTCACTGTTCTTATGTCTAGATGTGGAATGAGACCCCAACACCTCATTTTATATGACAAAAGGATGGTTATTCGGTTGGGTGATGGGCTATAGGTAGTGTGTTAGTTGGAAAAGTACCCAATAGCCCATAATCTCAATGAATTCCTTGCAACTTTTTATTTTTTGAAACTTTTGCAAGTATATGTGGGCTCTAGTGGTGCAACATGCATACATACGCAGGCTGTAGTGGTACAACAAGCGCATGTACGTGGGAAGTATTGGTGCAGGGCACGTACATCTTCAAAAAATGGGTTTTTTAGAAAAGAAACTCAGCAGTGGCTTGGCAAAAAATGCAAGTAAGAGGGCCAAAGGCCATGTATGCATGTGTAGAGAAATTTAGGGTTACAACAAAGACCCAGATTCTGGTTCCTCTAGTGTTTCAGTCCCTTTCTTTTCCACTTGTTCTGCTTATGAGGTTATGATGGGATCCATGGCCGTGATGAAACAGTACCTGGAAATGAGCGTAAATGGCGTGTATTTGGTGTATTGTTGAGATGCAGGTGGAAGACGGTGGTCGCACCAAGGTTCTAATGGTCCAACATTCAAATAATAATCAAATAAAATAAATGACAAAATGTCCTTTTATACTTTTCTATTTTGCGGGGGGTGTGAGGAAGTGGTTTTGAGGTAACCCTCCCTTCATCCTATAATGCACCTGGTGATGCCACGTACCCTCGAGAGAAAACTGTGGTTTAAATTGCGGGCCTGCACTTCAAAATTAACTCCACATAACTTCACTCCCCACAATCGCTTTCGTCCATTGATCTTGTTGCAATCTACGATCTGGGTAATCCTGCTATTTTAGCGCCACACTAAAGTTTATCTGTCCACCAACTCCAAAATCCTTTTAACCAAGTTTAGAGATGGCACCAATTTTGGCGTTCATGAGATTTGAATGCTGAGTAGGAATACCTCCCTGATGACGATATCTTGAATCTGACGTGGTGACCTAATTTCATTGTGATGATGTGTCATGGAAATAAGGGTGACATGTGTCACGTGGAAATGGGTGAATGACGCAGCCAAATGATGAGAAATCAGTGCCACATGTTATGGCTGATGAGTGTGCCTCGTGTCTCAACTAATGGTTTCTGCGTGCATTGGCACTTTGGGCTTCGAGAGTTTTGGATTATGAAGAATGAAGTTCTCTCAGAGTAGTACAGGCTGAGAGTGACATGGTGGCCTGACGTCATTTTGGGTTGTAAAGCATGGAAATCTCCCGAAGTAACTTTCTCTCGGTTGATGTGGCAGTCTCTCATCCCTTTGGCACTTCGGGCTTCAGGAATTCAGGATTTCAGGATCTAAAGCATGGAAATATCCTGAAGTAACTTTCTACCGATTGATGTGGCAGTCTCTCGTCACTTAGGTACTTCTGGCTTCAGGACTTCGGGAGTTTGGGAGTTTAGGATGTAAAGCATGGAAATCTCCCGAAGTAACTTTCTCCCAGTTGATGTGGCAGTCTCTCGTCACTTCGAGACTTTGGGACTTCGACACTTCAGGCTTCAGGACTTCAGAATGTAAAGCATGGAAATCTCTCGAAGTAACTTTTTCCCAGTTGACTTGGCAGATTGACGTCATTTTGGCATTCGAGAGTTTATGTTTTCTATGAATTGAAAACTCTTGAAGTGGTATGGGCCCAAAGTGACGTGGAATCATTTTGACACTTCCACATTCATGTTTGGTTGTTAAGCCTTGCGCGACTTTTAATCTCGGAATGCGCGAGAGCCATTAATATGAAATGTACATGGGATCTCTGCCTTTGAAAATTGAACCTGTCTGCTTTCTTGTATTTCAAGCCCAAAATGGACTACTCTGAATGTTGCATTTTTTCTCATGGTTGTTCCATGTGCATACAAGATACTTGATTGACTTGTCGTAAGCTCAATTAATGGAAAACAATATGACAAGAGATTCAAACCAAATCACGATATGTGTTTACCCTTCAAGAAAAACATAAAAACTTTGTGAAAAGAATTAGTCAAGCAAGACAATAAGGAAAACCAAGTCATTGGACAAATGAGAAACTGGCTTGACCAACTTTAAGAGGAAATATTTATGGGAAAGTATACGGAAAAGAGAGAGAATGGGAAGGGGTGCATACTTAGGTCTTAACATGGGGGACATGACTATTTGGATGATTAGTCGAGTGAAAGATTTAGGTGATGGGAACTTGATAGAGCTGGTGAAAATGTTTTAAAATCTGAGTGGAAAGATGTCACAAGGACAAGATGTTTTTGAAAAATTAATACAAATTAGCATGTGATAATAAGATGAGTTCTATGATGTTTGCAGGTGCATTTTAATACTCCAACCAAGTCATTGTATGGAATATAATAAATCCTCTTTTCACATCAATTTCCATTCTCTATTTTTATATGTAAAGTTCTTTAGTGTAGTGTATGATGTTATGGATTAGTTGTTACTTTTCTCTTAGGAGAATTGATCTCACTCCAAATGGATCAAGGAAACAGTTTATTTCATTGTAAACAATTGTGAATATTGGTATGTATATATGTGTGTTTTTTCTGTAAATTTTTGAATAGATTTATATGCTGGGTATTGGGGAATTGAGAGTGATGTGTGGGAGGGGGGGGAGGCGCCATAAGAGCTTCCACCTTCACGTGGTTGGCCCTGTTCAGTAGAGAATAATTTATTGGATTCGTTTAATCTTGGATCGAACCTCCCTCAATCCAACGAAGCAACAAAAAAGTCAATGTTGACTTCATTGCTGCTACCTCAAATCAAACGAGGTAGTTTGATCAAATATTAGACATGTGGCTATAATAAATTATTCTCGAAAACAAGAGGATCTCATTAAGGTATGTTCTGACACTCTCATAAAAATGCATCTTAGAGTAAATAATTCATTTCAAATATGACTTGTATTGATTTTGTAGATATTTATGGAGGTTGAATGGTTTTGGCAAGTACTTTAAGATCTTTCTTCGTCAAGTGAGGGAAGTTCAAGACAAACAAAGGGCCATACAACTTAAGAGAAACACGCGAGGGAAACCATTCTAACTGTGACAACCAATTCATCAGATCAGGTGTGATTGTTCCTTTCAGCATAGTTTATATAGCCATCAATTATGGTTATGTTTAATGTTTATGAATTGTTATGTGATAATTTATTAATGCAGGGTTTTCTATGTGATAATTTATTGAGATATATCATTTGTTTAGTACTTTCTATGTTCTCTCCTTGCATCCAGTAATGGTAGATACAAGTCCATTTATATTGAGTGAAATAAACCTTATCTTCTTGTAGGGATTGATGAAGCATTAGTTCATGCATCTACTTCTAGGGCATACAATGGAATGGCTATTACTCTCACCACTAATCTCAAGACCATTCAAAGGCTTCATGAAGATTGTAAAAACATTGTAATAAAAAAAAAAATACTTTGCAGCAAGATGTGGAAGAATCCACATTCAATATTGAACATATTGCCTTGAAGAATACTTCATATAATGTAAATATTTGTATGAATCGACGTTGAAGGTTGATAGGATTAATGGTATAATTATGATTTGTTTTAGTGTGTATATTTTGATGGACTCTTTGAGGAAGAAAAAGAAAGAGAACTTTTTATGTGAGAGTCATTACAAGAGTTTATTTTTTATTTTGGTTTACTTTAAGTTTCAAAATTTTGGATTCACAAGCTCATTGTCATTGGTTCTCACCCACTCACACTTCTTAAATCCCTCGCATTTTGTTGTAGTTTCACTTTCAAAATAAAGTTTGTTTCTTCACCTTCATTATGTAGGAACATTTTATAGAAATGCATGCTAAGAAACTTTCCATTTTTTCATTTCAAACATGTATATGCATTTTGGTTAACAAATAAGCAAGAAACAATATGGTTATTTAAATTGTTCACTCTCTTGTCATGTCAAAATCATGTCTTTTCACTTCCAACAGTCATGTAAGAACATTTTGGAATCCTTTAGTAGTGCACCATTAGCATCGGTAACCTTTTTTTAGACTTAGTCAAAGAAATATGGACAACATATCTAATCACCCTTACAACATGTGGAAATATGATATTTCCTATGAGACTTGTGTGGATGAAAAGAAGGAATATCCTAACACTTGTGGGTTCATTTGGAATTGGGATAGAATTTTTACATTTTTGATCCTTCACTTTTGTTGAGTGCCCTCCCCCCATGTACACATGCTTTATAGATATCTAACCATTTCAACAATTATGATAAAGCATCATGTTTGGATCTTTGTGTATGGATTCCTTCACTTACATGGCCACTTTTGGCACATGGAGTTATTATTGAAATTTTTTACTTCTACGTCTAATTGGAGCTAACTCTGTGCTTAGACCTCATTTCAAGGGCCTTTATATAGTTGCAACAAAAAATATACCTAATGTATGAGCCCAAAATATAGGAAATGATGATATTGATTCTTTTTAGGTGTTTGCACATGAGAAAAGGTGAAAATATGATACACCAATCAATCCAACAATAAATTAAGTAGGAAACACTCTTGACAACCTGTAAAAATGAGCAAGGCCTAGCAGTAGAAGGACACGATACTTCCCTGAAAAGTATAATGAATAACATGAATCTCATTATGACAACCTCTATGTCTTGGAACAAGAGTTTTAATTAATATAAATACTGAGGGGACTAAGGGTTGTTTCTAACTCATGTTGGCCTTAACATCGACAGTCACAGTCGAAGGTACATTCTTGTAGCAACAAATTGAGTAGTAAGAAGCTTGGAGATAAAAAAAACGTTTAGGCAATGCTTCATTAGTGAACCTTTTTTGTGGTATGAAGCAAGGAAACTCCTTTTCACTGTTAAAGGATTATGAGAATAGGAAATTTTGAACATCAATGAGAGAGATATTGCATCGTTATTCATTGGTCTGTCTGATTAATATATCCTTGATTGAGAGATAATTATGGATCAACCTGTTTATGATTGTTTCACATACAAGTCCTCTAGCTCTTAATGATGACATACATTCCAATCAGCGTGATTATGGAAAGAAATTGTATCTCACATCCTATCGAGTGTTAATAATATCATGCCCTAGTTTTAAACACTAGCAGGACTTTGCTATCGAGTGTTAAGAAAATATCTTTGAGAGTAACATTTTTGAGGATGTACCTAAAAATTTCCAAGAGGAATGTGAAAAGATATAAATACCTTCTTATGTTACAACTAAGGATACATGAGATCTTATATGTGATGATGTATCCTTGTCTTTCCCTCATGGTTACAAACCCGAAGAATAATTATATGAAGAACATCAAGAAGACTATTCTTATAAGTTTTTGGAAAGTGATGATTGTATTGAGAGATTGGTTTAGGTTAATCTTCAAAACCAAAAATGTTGTGAGGCTTAGCCCTAAAAAACGAATGATAAGTCCTTTGTATATGCCCATGGTTCAAGATTGCACTTAGAAAACTAAAGAAAAAGAAGAAAATGTTGTTGAAATTGACTCAAACCATCATAGTTCGTGTTTCCCTATCATCTATAGTGACATTGAAATACAAAAACAAGAAAGGAGAAAAGTTGTGACTATTAACAAAATGGATGAAGTAATACATTCTCCTCATGGGATTGCATTCATCATTGACAAATTTTCAATTTTTAATAAGGAAGAAAACTCTGGATATAATGACTTGTACATTAAAACATAATGTGTTGCTGGAAAAAGAGTGATGAGAAGGAGCAAGAAAAAGTCTTGCAATACCATCCCTTGACTAATATTATTGAAATGGATCAAATAAATATAATGGGGGTCAATATACTATCATGGTATTAGTGTGTTCATCAACATAGGTAAAGCACATAGAGATGTTATTATATTGATATTTGGATGGACCAGGTTATCAGAAATGCATCATTATGACACCAGAAGGATATATGCCCATCTCTGAGAAGGGTATTGAATGACATACTAGCTTCTCATTGGTAGTTGTTCAACATTTCTTTATTCTGGTAAAGAATGAAGCACTAGGGTAAATATCATGGGCTCTGTAAGATATTTTCTTATCTTCATTGGCTTTATGACCTTTTTAGTCTATTTTGTTTTAATGACTAGAGGTAGGATATCTAAAGATTGTAAATAATAATCTCACTCTCGAGAACTTTAGTGTTTACAACAATTTTTTATTTTTTTTGAAGTAATGAAACATGAGAGGTCGGTTTTAGGATTAAAATGACTCCATGCTTGAGGAGAAAAGGCATAGGTCTGTGCTTCTTTATGCTTTTCATGAAAGCATATTCCCTATGTAGGAGCTAGATGTTGTAACTCCAAATGTTCACCTTGGGTCTTGGGCCTCTGATAACCTTTTAGTACCAAAATCATATGACATATGCCAATTTTTTGATTGATTTCCAAATTTATTCAGACAATGGATTCATGTACTACATTTTATCTTCATCATTCAAAATGGATCTGATTAGAGGATGGTCAGAAGGGTTCAATATACCAATGCAAACACACACATAAAATATTTAAAATGAGAGTAGTTTAGGGAAAGGTCATTTCAAATATAACTTATTTGGGTTACTCAATCAATTCTATATTGTTTTGGGTTGGTGCTTAGATGTGAAGATGGATACATTTTTCATACTAAAGACTAGAGGGTTGATGAGTCTCAACTAGCTTTAGAAGAAATTGAAAAGGAAGGTGTTACCTTGATAATGGGTGGCTAAACCAACATTATTTCTCTTGGAAGCATTGTTAGTGAAATAAATATAATAGAGTATTTGATACAATCTACAAAGGGGACAAATCTTGCATCATTTTGGAAGTAGTCACTCTCTCAAGCTTAACAAAGGTGATTTGTTATTGTATCCTGCTAGGATCATATTTGAAAATGAAATTGGTGCAATGAAAAAGATAAAATATACATCAGAGCTTGAGTTTATGATAGTGATGGGAGGCATGGAGAACCATTTTGATTCCATATTAAAGAAGAACTTGAAAAGGAAGGTGTTACCTTGATAATGGGTGGCTAAACCAACATTCTTTCTCTTGGAATAATTGTTAGTGAAATACATATAATAGAGTATTTGATACAATATACAAAGGGGATGAATCTTGCATCATTTTGGAAGTAGTCACACTCTCAAGCTTAATAAAGATGATTTGGTATTGTATCCTACTAGGATCATATTTGAAAATGAAATTGGTGTAATGAAAAAGATAAATTATGTTAGGGTCCTAACCCACACATAGGTAGAACAATATATTCAGATGTAATAAAGGTTAATATTAATAAACCCTTGCAATAAAATAGAATAAGTTGAATGTAAGAAGACCTAATAGAAGCTTCCTCTTCTAGAAGGATCTTCCTCTAGATGTTTCTTTTGATATACATATTTAGTATAAATAGGAGTCGAGGGTATGAGAACCCTAGCTTGGATATTATTGTAATAGAGCTCTGCTCAACTGGAGGTTGCCCCCTCGAAGAGGCCCATGAACATTGCTTTCATAATCAAAGTGTTATTTCTGTTTTTATTCTTATATCATTTCAATGCTATTGTGGTGATTGTTTTGGTTATATTGTTGTTATTCTGCCATTTCTAGCATTTTATTTTTGTTCTGCATACTTTTTATATTTGGTATATTACAAGTGGTATCAGAGCACTTTCCTCGGCAGAAAATGTGGGTTAATTTTTTTTTTCAGGGTAGAGACATATTCCGATGTCTTTAAGCCATAGAGATCTGTTGTTACATGCATAAACCCATGGTTGATGGATTCATACATGCAGGAAATACAAGCGGTACTTAAGCGCACATATGTTGGTACCCCTTCGAGTGGTAGCGCATCAGACAACACATGTGTATGGATCAGCCTAGATTATCTGAAGCCCTCTTTAGATAAACCGATTGGCTGCCTAATTGCTATAGTGCCACCGAGAACAACACTCGAGAAGATACTCTCTAGTACTTGAGTAGTTGGGTAGTACGTCTAAGGGTATAGTCTATCCTCCTAAGTTAGTGCCCTGAGATATTGGGCTGAGTATTACTATTGGACCCCGCACGTATATCAAAGAGTTATAACACAGGGAAAACCCTTGTCTGTAGAACCCTTGAATACCTAACCCTTGGGGACAAAAACATAAACAAATTAAAATAGACAAGATCTATTGCCACACAACTGTGTTCAGGTTGCCAAATCACTACACATTTCTTCCTTATTAAGGATTTGGGAATTTCATCACTACAGTATTCTTCAGACCAGAGTATAACTCCGAAGGTGTAAAAAAAAAAAAAAACTGGAATTTTTTTCACCATTATTTGAGACCTATTCCATTGGATTCATCTCTTCACCCTTATCACATTCATACATATTATTTTTCGGCAAAATATTTGACCCCACCCACCCCTTTTTGGTTCCCTCGTCCTCATGGCCCATACCCGTAGCCAAGACTTGGAAGCTTACTTCAATACCTTGCAATCTAGTCTCACCGAGACCCAACAAGAAGTGAAACAACTCAGTGCCAATGTTGTCATCATCAATACAACCATGCAGTCCTCAATGGAGGAAATCAAACAACACCTGACCACCTAGCTTGAATCTGTCTTTTCGTCACTTTGCACCAAGCTTCATATCCCTACAAATAACCCTTCCTCTGACTCACCTCCACATACTGAAGGTGAACATTCCTCTCATTCCCATAACTTTCAACACCATCACTTTCAACGTGACCTACGCCTCCCATGGGTGGATGTGACCAAATTTGATGGCTCGGACCCCACTGGTTGGGTAACCCAAATGGAAAATTATTTCTCTTTATATGACATTACATATGACTTCGCCAAACTCCGTTATGGTTTTCTCCATCTAGATCAAGAACGTTGGCAATGGTGGCAATGGAGAAAAACTTCCCGTCAAGGGTATATTGCATGGACACACTTTGTGGAAGAGATTTATGACCGCTTTGACACTGAGACCAACCATTTGGGTCATTTGACAAAGTTGAAACAATCAGGAAGAGTGGAAGAATTTATATCTTCCTTTGAGCACCTGGATTTTTGGACAGAGGGCATGTCTGATGCCTTTTTCTGAGAGTGTTTTATCAGTGACCTCAAGGATGATATTTGGTCCCATGTCCTCATGGATCTACCTTAGATTTGGGTGGAGGCTACTAAAAGAGATAAATAAGCACAATAGGTTGTATCTTCCCAAAACCGAAAACCCTCCTTTATACCTCTCCATAAACCACTAAATCCCACTACTCCCTCCACTCCAATAAAGATCCAAAAATTGACCCTGGCTGAAATTGTTGAACGCCAACTCAAAGGCCTTTGTTATAATTGTGATGAAAAATATTTCTCGGGCCATAAGCTTAAGGAACAAAATATTTGTATGGCCATCTTCGATGATATTTCAGAAGAGGATATTGAAACTCCCCTTGTGTCTGAGTCACCTAATACCACTGAAATAACCCCTCCCTCAGACCCTCCCGAAGTAGAACCGATCATTTCCCTCAATGCTCTCATTGGCTTCTCCATTCCCCAAACCCTCAAGCTAATTGGTTACATCAAGCATCGTAAGGTCATCACTCGTGTTGATAGTGTAAGCACCTATAATTTTATTCATGGATGCATTGCCCAAGAAACACATTTCTACATCCATGCCATCAATAATTTACAAATCACGATTTCCAATGGTGGCTCCATGAAATGTGGAGGGCATTGTGAAAATGTGCATCTCCAAATTGGTGACTACCACCTGAAATCTCATATGTTTTCTATCGACATGGGCGGTTGTGACATTGTGTTGGGTGCAGATTGGATAAGGACTTTGGGTTCCATTCTCATGGATTTTAATAAATTAACCATGAAATTCGACCAGGAGGGCCAGCAATATAAGCTCCAAGGCATCATCGCCAGTTCACCTGAGATCATTAGTTCCCATCGCATGGAAAATCTACTCAAAAAAGGTCATTCTGGTGTTATTTCCCAACTCCATGCCATACAAGCAACAAAGACACCCTCAGTGCCACAAGACCTCCAAACCATCCTTTCTAAACATCAAGTGGTCTTTTCAACTCCCTAAGGACTCCCTCTTTCCTGTGGTGTTCATGATCATTCATTTCCCCTTGTACCCGGAAGCCTTCCTCCCAATAATCATCTGTATCGTCACCCCTTTTCCCAAAAAAATTAAATTGATAAAATGGTCCAGGAACTCCTTAATGCAGGCATTATCCACCCTAGTACAAGCCCCTACTCTTCTCCTGTGGTCATGGTCCTAAAGAAAGAAGGTTCTTGGCGAATGTGTCTTGACTTCCATGCCCTCAACATTCTTACCATTAAAGGAAAACTTCCTATTCATGTCATTGATGACCTCCTAGATGAATTGAGTGGTGCCCACTTCTTTACTAAACTTGATCCTCGTTCGAGCTACCGCCAGATATGTATGAAAGAGGCAAACATTCTCAAGACTGCCTTTAGAACTCATGAGGGCCACTATGAGTTTTTGGTCATGCCCTTTGGCTTGTGTAATGCCCCCTCCACCTTCCAAAGCCTCATGAATCATGTCTCCCATCCTTTTCTCCATCATTTTGTCTTAGTTTTTTTTTATGATCTCCTCATCTATATCAAAACCTAGACAGACCATTTTTCTCATGTGGATTGAGTTCTCCATCTACTCTCTTAGCACCAACTTTTCCTGAAACAGTCTAAATGTGATTTTGGTACCTCAGAAGTAGAATACTTGGGTCATCTGGTTGGAAAGGATGGCGTCAAGGTGGATACTAAAAATATTGAATCTATGCAAGACTGGCCTCACCCAAAGACTCTCAAAAGCTTGCATGGATTTTTGGTCTTAACAGGGTATTATCGCAAGTTTGTTAAGAATTATGGAAATATTGCAACACCTCTCACTGGTCTCCTAAAAATGAAATCTTTCACTTGGAATCCATTCGCTGCTCAAGATTTTCAAACCTTGAAGATGTCCATGTGCACCACTCTAGTCCTGGACCTTCCTAATTTCACAAAGACCTTTGTCTTGGAATGTGAGGCCTCAGGGAAAGGAATTGGTGATGTCCTTATGCAAGAGGGTCAGCCTTTGGCCTTTACCAGAAAGCAACTATCTGAAAGAAATATGGGAAAATCAATCTATGAAAAATAAATGTTGGTTATTCTGCATGCCCTTGATCTGTGGAGACCTTATCTATTGGGGAAACATTTCCAAATTAAGACAGACCATCAAAGCCTCAAGTATTTTCTGGAAAAACGCATTTCCTCCCCAGAGCAACAAAAATGGGTGACTAAGCTCTTTAGATATTATTATGAGATCATTTAAAAGAAAGGTAAAGACAATGTGGTTTCGGATGCACTTTCCCAAAAATATGAAAATGAAGGATCCCTTTTTTCTCTTTCCTTCATTGTACCAGATTGGCTCCAAGTCGTTTGCCAGGAATGGCTACAAGATCCCAAAAGTTCGAATCTGATCCAACAATTGCAGTCCAATGCTCCACCTTCCGCAAGGTAATCTTATATCCATGATGAGCTTCAATACAAAGGCCATTTTTATTTAAGTAAACAAACAAATATTAAATCCACGATACTTTCTGAACTTCATACTACACCCATAGCGGGGCACTCCAGGTTCACCAAAACCTATGACAAGGTCAAACGTTCTTTTTTCTGGGATGGTATGAAACAAGACATTTGTAATTTTTTCACTGAATGTGATGTGTGTCAATGCAAAAAGGGGGAAACAGTCAAATATTCGGGCACACTACAACCGCTTCCGATTCCACCTGCTATTTGGAAGGATATCTCTACGGATTTTATTACCGGATTACCCAAATCGGGAAATAAATCATTCATCATGGTGGTTGTTGATCACCTTTCCAAGTATTCTCATTTCTGCGCTCTTCAACACTTGTTTACAACATCCACGGTGGCTCAAATTTTCATGGATTAGGTTTCAAACTTCATGGCATGCCGCACTCTATTGTTTCTGATTGCAACCCAACTTTCACAAGAAATTTTTGGCAAGAACTGTTCAAGCTACAAGTCACCCAATTGCATCTCAGCACAACTTATCACTCCTAGACTGATGGTCAAATGGAAGTTGTCAACAAGTGTTTGGAAACATATTTGAGGTGTTTTTCCTCGGAAAAGAAAAATCAGTGGGCTCAATGGTTACCCCTAGCTGAATGGTGGTACAACACTTCATACCATACAACGACATGCGTGACTCCTTTTGAAGCGATATATGGAAAAAATCCACCTTCAGTTCTCTCATACTTACCTGGTGTCTCGAAGGTCCAGGCGGTTGACCAAACACTTACAGTTTGAGAGGCTATTCTCCGTACCCTCAAAGATAACTTGGCCATGGAATTCGTATGAAGCAACAAGTAGATCAAGGTCACTCTGAACATCAATTTGCAGAAGGGGATTAGGTGTTTCTTTGACTACAACCTTAGAAGCAAACTTCCCTCAAGGCCGAGTATTGTCAGAAGCTAGCACCCAAATTTTATGGTTCTTATATTGTTCTCGAGCTTGTGGGACAAGTATCCTATCAGTTAGCTTTGCCCAGACATTCGAAGCTACATCCTGTTTTTCATGTTTCATGCTTAAAGAAGGTGATTGGAACTAAGTGCCAAATTCAAACCAACCTTCTTGAGTTAGCTGAAGAAAGATCCATTTGGCTACAACCACAAGCATTTTTGGACTAGCGTGAGTGTCACTTGCGTCAGAGAACCATCAAGGAAGTGTTAGTCCAGTGGAAAGATACAACTCCAGCAAATGCCACTTGGGAACCAACTACCATTCTGCAACAATTTCCACATATCAAGCCTTGAGGATAAGGTTGTTTTTAAGGGGGAGGACATGTTAGGGTCCTAACCCACACATAAGTAGAAAAATATATTCGAATGTAATAAAGGTCAATATTAATAAGGCCTTGCAATAAAATAGAATAAGTCGAATGTAAGAAGACCTAATAGAAGCTTCTGCTTCTAGAAGGATCTTCCTCTAGATGCTTCTTTTGATAGACATATTTAGTATAAATAGGAGTCGAGGGTATGAGAACCCTAGATGGGATATTATTGTAATATAGCTCTGCTCAATTGGAGGTTGCCCCCTCGAAGAGGCTTGTGAACATTTCTTTCAGAATCAAAGTGTTGTTTCTGTTGTTATTCTTATATCATTTCAGTGCTATTGTGGTGATTGTTCTGGTTATATTGATTTTATTATGCCATTTCTAGTATTTTATTTATGTTCTACATACTTTTTATATCTGTTATATTACAAATTATACATCAGAACTTGAGTCTATGATAGTGATGGGAGGCATGGAGAACCATTTTGATTCCATATTAAAGGAACTTAGCGCAATTTCCAAATGGGCCTTAAAGAATGTAAAGGCAAATGAGGTTGTGTCTTTTGGGATTCTAGTGGTGTTGGTCATCCTAGTATGATTTCACTTCAGAGCCTTAGACCATCCAAAAGAACATAACATCGATTGGAATTGTATCTAAAATTTATGGTTTGAATGAATTATGCTTAGCTTTTTTCTGCATTTGGATTGTGTACTTATTTTCCCCATGGACCGATACCACCAAGGGTGATTAAAACCATTTTAGAGCTTATAATCTAGTTTTGTAACCTATTTCAAACATCTCTAAATATATCCAAAGGCTACCATGAACATTGTATTTTTTTTGGTGTGTTATTTCAAAGGCTCATGGTTAAATTAAACTCTGTATATATTTTTCCTCCAAAATCATGTAAGTCATTGATGGGGATTTGGCCATAAGGCCACGTGGATCATTGGAATTCATTTTGGAGGAAAAAGGAGTGTTAAAATTCCTACACTTGTGTTTCACAAAATGCATGACAACCTTCATTCAAGGGGCCACATGGATACATGGAGAGCAAAAAACATAAAAAAAAATTAGTTCTTGCATATTCATTTGCTTGGTCATAGTAGTGGTGTTGTAGAAAGAAGGCTCATCAATTTTGTGATTTTGTTTTTTTTAAAACACCTATAGGTCGTTGGTCTTCCGACGTCCCTAGTGTCATTGATATAGCATTCACGTCGAAATATTGATGTTACCTTCCATCGGTCTCCGATGTTCCTAACGTCGTTGTCATGGTGTCAACATTGCAGGTGAAATGTCGTTGATATAACATCTATGTCGGAATACCGATGCCATATTTCGTTGGTTGTCGGGCGTTCCTAGTGTCGTTGTCATGGTGTCAACATCGCAGGTGAAACATAACTGATATAGCATAGACGTCAAAATACCAACATACCTTCCATCGTCCATCTGATGTGCCTAACATCGCTATCATGGAGTCAAAATCGTGGGTGAACCATCGTTGATATAGTGTAGACATCAGAATATCGACATTACCTTCCCTTGATCATCCGATGTGCCTAGCATCACTATCATGGCGTCAATGTCACAGGTGAGTCATCGATGATATAGCATATGTGTTGGAAGACTGATAGTTTTTGGCATCGTAGGTGAGACGTCATGGTGTCACTTTAGAGACGTCCATAGTGGGCTTGGATAGTGAATTTCGAGATGACATGTGTCTGCATGAAATGTCGCAACAAAGATGATATTTGTGTCTTCGGAAAACTAACGTCATGTGAAATGACATTTGAGGGGGTTTGATGTTTGTTGATCTCCCAAAAATATAAAGTGGCAATTTATACGAACACATCGTCAAAATTAGACCCAAATGTACTAGTGATAAAAAAATACCATGATCAATGACCTTCCTTGCGAAAAACCTCCAATCAATCACACAATTGAGAAGAGTGGAAAAAATCCACCAATTTTGGGAGAGAATGGTCGATTTTTAAATAAGGAAAGACAACACAAACTCAATAAAGACTAAAAGAATGAAAGGTAGCAAGTTTGATTCAAATAGAGGATACGATCTGAAAGAATAAGATCTGAGTTAGAGACAGAGATTCAAATACTTTACCTAGCAAGCAAGAAAGTCTGCAATGTTTCAAAGAAAGAAAAATTGGCACTCTGGTAACCAAGGCACCAGAGCGCTACAATGCTCCCAGGTAGACTCTAGGGGAGCGCTAATTAAGAAACAATGCTCCGACTTGAACTGACGAAGGGTGTTAATTCTGAGGAAAGTTTGAGAAAAAATTAAAAATCTCGGTAACTCAGTAAGATTCAGTAAGAGGATCCATGAGACAACTTAGAAAAGATAAAAAGATGTAAAGACAGATTATATCAAAAAATAGGATCTAAGTATAGAAAAATGTCACAGACGAACCAATGAAAGAACAAACTGAAAATTCATTCCACGGTGGAGTTGCCAATTTCTATTATGGAAATATTCCCCTGTGGATAGGTGAACTTTCCCTTGGATTATAGACCCCTCTACCAAGACAAAAAATCACATTTGGACACTACCATTCCTATAGGTTCATTTTATCCATCGAAAAAGAGAGAAGGGAGGAAAGTATGATGTACCTCGTTTGTGATGTTTTTCCAAGATGCTCCAATTCGCAAGCTCGAAAAAGTACCTGCAATGGAAAACAAGAAACAAACGACTATCTCCTACTCTAATGGATTAGATAAAATCAATCGATCTTTGAAGATTAAAAAAATCATAGACAAGAACATGTAAACACATACTTGAAGGAAATAGGCCAATTATATTAATGACAAATTCAAAAGGAAACTTAAAATATTTAGATGATGTTACAACCACCTCTCCAAGTCCTCCTCATCCAACACTTGATAGAAATATCCACAATCAAAATAACAATGCTTTGCTTATTTTCTTCTCTCTTGTTTACCATGGGAATGCCTCCATTTATAGGCTTTGAGAGTCTTAAATTCCTTGGGTATATTTGTAATTAGTTGAGGATATGGCTCCAATAGTTGTGATATATTCCTTATATTCATCCCTAGAGTTAGATTCAATCCAAACCAACTCGATCCATTCATAGATATCTTTAGAAGAAAATGGGATTTCTTCCAATATTTCCTCAACCAACTCAACGCTCCCTTAGAATGGGAAACAGAGCACTACAACGCTCCCCATGAGATGGATGATAAGCACTAGCGCTCCCTATGTATGAGGATGGCAACATTGTTCTTCCTAAAAATTTACCAAAATGAAAAATTCCCTAGACAAACATTTATTCCAACTGTCAAATGATGGGGCTTCTTCTTCTAACATGTTTTAGGGGTTGTAGAAAGTTTTTTCATGGTGTCATTCATGATACGACACTTAGGGAAAGAGAATGTGACACTTATGACACTTGATAAAAAAGTGAGACACTTACGACACTTACAACAATGAGAATGTGACACTGTCGAAGTGAGGAATTTCGATGTGTAACACTCAACAACATAGAACCAACATCCTCCTCACTTTTGTCTTTTCCTCACGGGACGAAGACCTTCTATCACATAGGTCCTCACGTGATGAACTCTAGGAACCTCATGGGGATGCCTCATGAGATACTTAGTGTTTGACCCATGGGGATGACCCTAATTAGGGTTTCCTCATATTTTCCTGTGCTCCTCTGCAATCCCAAAAATCTCACACATTTCCCTTTTCACTACTTCATAATTCTTCGTTGCAAATTAGCCAAAAGATCACAATATTAGACCATAACATTCACAAGATAAATATTCAATGTAAGTGTGTGAGTGTACTTTTGAATGAATACTTTAGGGGTATTTATAATTTTTTTGGGTAACTGCTTCCCTTAAACTTATGGCTTCTATATATTTCTTGTTGCAACCACTTTATCCTTTCATTCATTGACTTGAAACCAACTAGGGCTTCTTGAGAATTCTTCAAGACTTCAAACTTCACAAGGTCATATCTCCCTAACCGTGAGGAACCACATGGCATTCCACATATCACCAGAAATGACACAACATTTACTATCCATATATGATAGCCTTATTTTCAATTACACTATCATTCATGTTGTTATTCCTCAAACAACGTTGAGTCCCATAACCACACCTCCGGGGTAACATGTAGAATACATCAAATGCACACAACTAACTCACCATCAATGTCAATCATACAAACGTCAATAATATTTCCAACATATATGGACCTCTCCAAGGGTTGAAATCAATCTCTAAGGGTTGAAATCAATATCTAAGGTTTGACATCAATGAAAACTAACTGTCCAACATCCATGATGGTCCATGTGGGGGGAAATTTGTTGAGAAGAGAATGGCGTACATATTACTTCATCAAGGGCACTACTGGACAACACTCTTCAAGGATGCTAAAATATATTTAAGGAGTTTCAATTGTTTCCAAAGGATGGGGAGACTAGTACACGCTGATGAAATTCCCCTACAACCACAGGTACTGATTGAGGCCTTTGAAATATGGGATCTGGACTTTGTAGGACCAATCTCTCCTACATCAAGAAAGAAAAAGGTATATCCTAGTTTTTACATATTATGTAACCAATTGGTTAGAAGCAAAATATCTATATCAAGCTAGTGAAAAATGAGTTGTTTATTTTCTTTAAGAAGATATTTTTACCCATTTTCGTGTTCCAAGAGATATTTTGATAGATCAGGGACTGAAGTTTACATATAATATGATGCAATCCACTACACAAAAATATCATATAAAGCATCACAAATATTCTCCATATCACCCCCAGGCTAATGGATAAGTAGAGTTCACCAACAAAGTGCTAAAGTCCATTCTGACCAAGATTGTACAATTGCATCATAAGAACTAGGCTGATAGACTTCCATAGGAACTTTGGGACTATAGGAACACATGTAGAAGCACCATTGGAATCACCCCTTATGATTTGGTATATGAAAAGCAATTTCTCTTACCCATTTAATTCCAAAGAAGGACTTTCACAATAGCAATACAATTGGGTTTAGAATTGACAGAGGATCGGAAGAAAAGAGTGGTACAACTAAATGAGTTGGATGAAGTCTAATAATATTCCATCCAACACATAATTATTATTCAGGAACAACCGGCCAGGTGGCATGAAAAAAGTATTAGAAAGAAGGTCTTCAAAATAGGTGACTAGGCTCTCCTCTTCGATTCCAGATCCAAGAACTTAAAGCGTAATCTCTTCACACAGTAGCTGGGACCATATGAGGTCGAGACCTTATTTTATAATGGATTTGTAATAATAATAACAATAGATGTAGTTTATATCTCCTTTGTGGTGAATGACCACCATTTAAGATTATACCACAAACCCATGTCCAAGGAAATGTTTGTTCAAGATATGTTACAACAATCAGATATGGAGGTTGTGAATAGTGAGTCTCCTTCCTCCTTTCTAACATCTTCTTGATTTTTATCCCAATATTTTGAGTGTGTATATATGTATATGTAAAAATAAAAAAAATAAAAAAATAAATAATAAAAGGAGAAAAAAAATAGAAAACAATAAAAAGTAAAGAAAAAAATTAGTCTAGTTATCAAAATCACCTTACTAGCGTAGCTAGACATGGACTTGCTTGAAAACCAAGTTGTTGTTGGGAAGGTCGAGAAAAATAATTTGTTATACAGTTGTTGACTCTACGTACTATTCTTCAAATCATTGTATTATTGTTGTTTTAGATGATGGGGGATTCACTAAGGCCCTCCTTCTTACAAAAGATTCCCCGTTGACTCCAACACCTTATCTGTGGTCAAAGTTAGAGAATTTTTATGGTACCTAAAGGATTTCATACATTAATAGTAGGTTCTCTCAATGGAAGCAGTGGGGATTCCCCAATGCTCCTTGTTTTTTAGATCTTGCAAGTGACTCGACCTCAACTCATCTATGTGTACCTCACACCATGTACCAAGGCACATCAAATCTCATCGACATCAATGGTTATTAGTCCTGCATTGGTTAACAACATTCATCATTGGCTGGTAATCCAATGATTTATCTCTATGTTAGACTTCAAAAAAATCATTCACATAGATATAATTCTGCCAAGATTGGGTTTCAGTGAATATTATTTGGTTCATGGTTCTAAAAAAATTATGAAATGTGTGAATAAAAGGGGAATATGATGCAAGGCATATGGAACAAACAAATTCCTCAAAAAGAGGAGGTTATCTCTTCCTTCAGTGGGTCTCCTACTAAGGGACCAGATCTCTTATTTGTTGTAGATATTGAGGCATGAGTCTTATTATGGCCCCCCATCTCCTTGCTTCAGTTTTCCCACTACAGTTATTTTCCTCTCAATCCATCATCTAATTTATTTTTAGTGGAAGATGTGATTGGGTGGCCAAATAAGCCACGAGTAATCATTCATCATCTTTTGGTTTCAGTTTGATTTTCTATTTTCATCATGATTAAGTTTTTAAGAGATTCACAACATGTATAGAAGTCAAATTCATTCCTCTTTGATCAGGATAGTGCTTCAATGGAAACAACAATGGTTCAATCATCTCCAATTTCTTTAGTTAGTAGTATCAACAAAATAAAAAGAAGTTGGTTGTATTGGTACAAATAGTGTACAAGAGGTACATGAAATCATGTAACTGTATTTTCATGGAACAAAGACAGTTATTCATAGGCCTTTATTCATCATTCCAAGGATTTGAAACATAGAAAATGTCTTTATGATCATAAAAAAGTGTTACCTATACACCATTCAAAAAATCTCCCGAGTTAATGTTTTGCAATGATTCTTCTAGCATGATTTCACGACTTCCACAAGTGTAATTTGGTAATTGAAAAAAGGTAAATTCATAGGAAAATAAGTTTATTTTAAACTCTTTTAATCTATTAATAACAAAGGAAATTTTATGTGCAACTCTCTTATATTTTTTTATTTACCCTTACCTTTTATCCCACTACTAAACCATTGTAAACATATTACTTATTTCTCCATATATTGAAACCTTTCATACCATTGTGTCATACACCATATTTCCTTGACTCATACCTTGTCCCTATAAAATGTTACCTATTACAAGTTTTGGCCAAAATATCTTCCACTAATCAAATTGCATGACTATGTACATAATAGTCGCATCCATTCTCCATATATCCACATATCCTATTGACCATATGACATATCAATTATATATATTACTTATTGGTCATATAAATCCATCATGATTTTACACCTATTGATGAAATGACACCTCCATAAGTACAAATGATTACGTTTTAAGGTTGTGTGGATACGATGGCGTTCTTATTTCACCTACAGACCTGATCATTTCATGATTATCTATGAGCTTGTGTAATCACTCATTCAAATATTATAACTCATTTGGAATCACTAAAGGGATTCCAAAGGAGTTACACTCATATTTTTTGAAATTGAAATCCTATGAGAATTTAATTGTGGTGACCGTTCAAACCTCTTATTATCATACCCTTTCCATTAGAATTATAGTCATTGCTTTCTCCTTGTTAGAACCATTTACATTGACAATGGTGGTTGACCATCACAAGACGACATCCATGCAAGATATGGAATCTTTGTTAGAGTATAGCTCATGTTGAATATTGCTTAGAGCCACAGGGTGGCATGAATTCTTCATGAAATTCCAAGGATACAATGAATAGGTGACATTGCATTTCATAAAAGGTTTTAGTGGATGAGTATCCAAAATTTGGGAGATGGTAATGGAGGCATTCTCGAATTCAATTTCCCATTCCATAGCTTTACCGAGAGAGGGATAAAGGTGGTTAAAAAATCGGCCTATAGCACAAGACCATTGTAAATGTTTAAAACCAAAGTCTCAGAATGCACAATGGGCAAAGGGGTTACCACGGGATTGGGTCAAGGAAGAATGGCATGCACCACTGGTAATTATACAAAGTTATTTGACTTGTGAATGGTTTTATTCTCTTATATTTCATTATCACGTTAGAATTTTGTTGCATTTTGAATTTGGCCAACAATTGAATTTTCATTATTACTTATGGAAGAGTTTAAGAGAGATGTTAAGAAATTAAAGAATAATAGTAAACAACCTTACAAGAGCCTGTATCATCATGGACTAGTGAGGATTCTGATTGTAGCAGAGCTTAGTAAGAGAAATGAAACATGCGAAAGTTTCACTAGACAAATTAAATTTAATAAAAAACCATATGAGATGGTGGAAAAGAACCAAACAATGTAGGGTGACGACAATAACAAAGAGGGTCTTGATGAATACCTTAGCTCCCCTAGAGCCAAGGGATTCATCCCTCCTCCAAAATATCAATGAAAAATGAATTTTGTGAATACCAGGCCATTAGAAAAGGCAGTGTCTAGACGACCTCCAAGCTATCGAGTTACTAGGAACATGGACAAATAGAGAATCAATACTCCAATGAATACTTTTTTCATCCTAATGCTCCAATTTTAACCCTTGTTCATCCAGGTTCTCATATAACACCCTCTTAATATCAATAGCATGAAATGGAACGATTTCCAATATCTTTAGACAATGAAAGAGAACAAAACATAACATTAGCTGATATTTTTTAAATTTCAAAGAAACAGAGGAGTAAGTGTTTGAATCCTCTAGATAAGGAATTTCCTAAACCCTCTAATAATGCATCCATTGGAAATAATAAAACCAATCCACATTTATATGAATCGGAAAGCAAAGTGAAGAGAAATAATAGGAAAATTAAAAGGTTGAAACAAGAAGCCTTGGAGATGACAATATTGAATAGATGCATACAAAAGGAAAATGAAACACTAAAATCCCAAAGCCAGAACCTTCAGGAAGAAGGCATGAAGCTACCTTCTAAAAATAGAAAAATGCATAAGAATAAGATGAGTTCCATTCAGCCAAAATAAAGGAGATAGAGTGTGAGGATGAATAGGGCTAGAGGAGGTCTTAGAATTATGATCAACAAAAATGGGCTTTCCTAGTTGTTCATAGGATGTTTCAGTTTTGGATCAATTTTTTTAATTTTCAAGGATGATTTTTGCAGGAGGACATGCAATAAAATGGGTGTGGGGGAGATGTTGGCCTCCCATTTTTCCATATTTTAAACACTATTTTCCCACTACTACACCTAAAATAAACCCCATTATCCTACAAATCCATGCTCCTAAAAATAAAACCTTGCAACAAACATTAAAGAGGTACTAGTTTCTTATTATATTTATTTTCCTAAGTTTTTAATAGGTTTTAATGAGCTTTTGGGAACTAATATTTACCTATGAATAATTGCAATTAATTTCCTGCACAAAATTTGGAGTTATGGTACCTATGTTTGGAGGTTTTCCTATATGTGCATACCTGAGAGGAAAAAGAACACATGGGTTTTGTAGATATGGTTCATGTCCTTTGGCTTGAGTTCTAGATCATCAACGAGAGCACGAAGATTCGTTCAAATACAAAGTTAAAGCCTTTTGTGCCTAGGTCATTCATGTGAAATCTTCCAAAACAAGAATGAGATGTTATCCATATGCATTTTGTCATACAAATAAAAAAAAGGTGAAAATTGATTTCTTTGAAGCTCATATCAATTTCTAAATATACCAAATGGATCACGGAAGGTTAAACATTATGGATATGTTAGTTTCCTTTTTCACTTTTTGCCATTTTGTTCAAGAGAGTGCAAGCCATAATCTTATCTCTTTTCTTAGGGTTCTATATGTATGTAGTATCTTAATGTAATCAGAGTTGCACAACGAAGGAGTTAATTATGATACTGTAGTTGCCTATTTTGAAGCCAAGATCATCCTTGATCGCTATTGTTTTTATTCAGACCCAATCTATGTAATGAATAATATGTTGTGCGTTTATACTCCATTTTAATGAAAGTATTCATTCTATAACCTCATGGTGTTCCCTTGATCGTGTTACTATAAGTTTCAAAGGATTTATACCGGTTGGCAATGGCCCACCAATCCGGGACGCAGCGCTTGTACTATATCATTGCTAGAATAGTTTAAATGTTGTAGCAATAGTTAATTTCATTAACGTTTATATTCTGGTGTTCGATTTATTATGTTCTATCCACGATTTTATAATTATAATGAATTTTTAAACTGTGAATGGTTCATAAAATTACTTTTTTTCTCTTTTGTTACAATTTATGGGATTGGAATTGGTAGTTTAGTGCATCTCCATAACCAGTAACATCATTTTCACTTTCTTAGGGATAAGTATTTTTTTGGTGGTTTTATATTCTATTAAAATCATAGCTTATCTCTTTGGTTGATGCAAGTTATAAAGCATTTTTTACAATCACAATTCCACAATCATGTATAGATCGATTCAATCACTAATAGAATGATATAAAATCTTGGAAATGTGTTGAACTTTCTTTGTGAGAGTTGATCCCAAGGGATTGGTAATTGTCCTTTATAGTTTTCATCATTATTTTAGATAAGCAGTTAATATTATACAATGTATGAAAAATGGGTCACATCTATGTATAAACAATTCGTTTATATAAAAGAAGTGTAGTGCCACCATGTGTTCATCATATTGAATGTATTGATTGTGGATTCAAGAGTTAAGACGTATTTATCATAAGATTTACCTTTGGACTAATAACTCCAATTTAAGATCAATATTTTATGAATGGGGATTTAATACCTTTATATTTGAATGATTAAAATTAGGGATGGTTCAAAGTAACACTTCTGGTCATACTTAATACTATGTTTTGTTAGTCTTGGACAATACTTAATATTCTTTCTATCAAATCTAACCTCACATAAAGAGCATGAACAATTAGCTTATTAAGTGAAATATTGCATATTGAATCCTGGAAGGAGGTCTGACAAAAGAATCAACTATTAGTTCTCGCTTTCATGTTATTTACTAACACTTGAGTATTTTTGTGTGTGAACACTTAACATCTGTAGATTAAGAATTAGGATGAGAACAGATCAGAGAATATGATCATGCATAGATAAGAGATATATGCATAACATATAGAGTTATTTAATTTCTTCTCATACTTGATATCAATCTTATGGATAAAGTTAATTTGTTCACAATATTTTTCTTGAAATTTTCTTAGTATCTTGATGAATCATTAGATTGGAGTGTGGTTCACTTGTCTCCTGATAAGTTATATTAGTTTGAACTTCAATATTTTACCTGCACATACTGTGTATACAACTCACAAGTTTATGCACTATATTGACAAGCACAAAGTGTATTAAAGTAACAATTAATTAACCCAACAAGGGGTATGAGTCCACAAGGAGATATATCCCCCTTATTTGTCCATTGTCCGCACACAATATCCCAAAACCTAGGTTTCTACTACAACAACAATTCCAATATTCCATCTATGTTTCCCTTCAACCTGCAAAACCCAAGGAATGGGATCTCCTTCTCTACCACAGAGTCCCTCGGGCTATCCCACTTACCTCTAGGGATCCAACACAAGGTTGGATAGGAAATTTCATAGCTAGGGACTCCAAGAATTATCATTTCTTCCATGAGTGCTCACAACATCCCTCACAATGATCTTGAGAAATTTTCCTTTATATGAAACACACTTGCAGGCACATAGTCGATGTTGTAGGTACACATCCTTCATTTCAAGAATCAAACTCAACCCATCAGATCTATCTTAGCATGTCTAGTATTGTTGGTTCTCTTTCCAAGAACCAAGATCTCTTATGATTTATTTTTATTAATAATTACAATGTACAATTTACATATATTGACAGTTGTCCATTTAATAATTATAATCTCTCTACCCTAAATATACTGGCTCATCGATGTAAATCACATTTTCACAATTACATTACAATTTATGGCAATTAAAACTAGGAATGTTACATTCCCCTACCCCTTAATTGTGCATCGTCCTTAGTGAAACACACCATACATGTGTACATATATTTTACCATGCTAGGATATCTATAATTTAATCAACATATAGGCTCTCCACCCAAAGACACATATACATAAGAACCCTAGCCAAGACACATATACATAGGCACTGTGGCCCAAAACCATACATAATTATTTCACAAATTATAATTCTTGCAACAATTCCAACCATCGATCCTCATTCCCCTTAGTTTTCCCAACCCTAGGAGCTATACCCCCTTCTCTACTATGCAATCTCTTAGGTTGTACCACTTCCCTCCATATATCTAGCATATATTGTTGTTTGTTTTTTATTTCCTCTAACTACTCCTTGGTTGACCCAGGTTCATATCTACTATGGTTTCCAACAAAACCCCCTAAAACTATTGACCCTCCTGGTAAACCAGAAGACAACACATTGCACAGGATGCACTACGTAGTCTCACTTGAGATAATTCTTATGGGTGAATGCAACATGAAGGTGCTTGTAGTCTGGGAATGAGCGGGGATCTGGGATTAAGCTCTATGATCTTCATTTGTTTACTTTAACATTCAACTTATATTCAATATCCTATCATTCTTATTCATGCATGTAAAATAATAGATCTAACTAGTCATTCACACATTTGTCTAAGATATAATCATTGATAGTAAAGGAAATACACAATATTCAATCACATAACACATGATATATATTGTTTCACCCCCTCCTGGGCTATGTCCACAAAGATTTGGTTGCTCTGCTATTTTATTATGGTGTTTCCAAAACTACAACACTGTGCGCATTATAACTCTCCATCAACCGGGCTGAGATCTACAATGAGGTGGAATAGATCACACTAGCATCCTCAGCCTGTGATCTAACCCTCAAGATCTACCTTATTTCCTCTCCTCAGCTCAACAACTTACAAAATGAGATCATATTTTATAGACATTTTGAAGCAAAACCAAAAACCCAAACCCAAACCAATAATAGTCTTTGAACAACACAACAATGACCCCCCCAACCTAGACTTCCTAGGTACCTATTTATACATGTTTTTGTCTTACCATTCATTACCTCCTCTTACCAAAAACCTAACCCTAGCATGGTTAAGTCTTCTTGCGTGCGCGCCTCACATGCTTTCCTCCTTTGTTTTCTTGTTTTCTTTCCACATGTTGTTTTTCCTTCCAAATGTATTTCTCCCAGGTCATTCTTTTCTCCAAAATGGGCCTACACCCAACAATTTCCTAGGAATTCTTGGAGATGTAGCTCCAGGAACTCCATCTGCAAAAACTTTCACAATTTGTTGATTCCCACAACAATTTCAATCAACATGACCTCATTTCCATCAGCGTACATAACCCTAGTAAGTGTACTCTCTTCTCTACACCATAGTCCCTTAGGTTGTACCACTTCGCTTCAAGGATCCAACAAAATATAGGACAAGAAGATGCAAAGATATGGCTCCATGAACTCTAGTTGTGATAATGGAATCTCCACACTTTCAAATAGTTGTAAATGTGCCTCCCATAATGCATCCTTCAACTCCACTTTGATTATTCCAAGATGCAACAAGTCCACTAGACTTTACTTAACCATCCCTTTGTCCTTGAGCTATGTTTACTTCTGGTGCTCTTCTTTCTTGGTACTCAATTTATGGTTCTATTATTCAGCTAATCCTATAGAAGAAATTAATAAAATATGTTTTTTATAGTCATTACAATACATGAATTATCATATTCATAGGAGTTATCAACTCCAAAATGTAATCCATGTATTCAAAAATAAGTTTGTAATCATAAACAAAGACTTTTTTGTATGGATATCCTATGCATGGTTATCCTATGCTTCACAATGTTGCCAAAGGAAATAATTCATCTTACTTTTATGTTAGACACATCCTCATGATTCCAACCACAATTCCATATGCAATATTAAGTTTACTATTCCTTTCTGTACTCAAACTTTGGGATCATGAATCCCCTTCTATGCTACACAGTCCCTCGAGCGATCCATCATTCTACAAGGTGTTCTCATGTAATAAGATAACAGAATTACTACAAAACATTCACTAGTAGTATGTATCCTATTGAAATCATAGGGATCTAGTGTCCTAACATTATTATTCTTCATGCGCTTTCCAGCGTCAATATCCATCATCTATCCTATATCATATACATACAGTCATCATGAGAAATCATTATAATAATCCCACTTATTAATTCAAATGCATTTCATAAGGAAATTCAAATTCCCAAATATGGTATTCCCTCGTCAAATGTTTGGCTCTTGCAGCAATAGGTGTCAGTATTCCTTATGGGATTACACCATTACCATACCCAACACCATTCTCCTTGAATTTTTTTTCTCAACTTTCATTCAACCAAACAATTATTAGTATTCATGCATCATCATCTTTTTATTACATCATTTACAACAACTCATGAAATGTTCTCAGAATTATATCTTACTAGCAATTAAATCACTTATAGTTATTATTCATGTTAAATGGAATGAAAATATAATCCATTATGCATTATCAACATACTCAACATTACATAATTCCATCAAACATTCTACCAATAAATCAATGTGTCAATACTCATGCCCACATTTACAAAATGCACCCCTGCATTGACTTCAAAATGACACATATCTATATCATGTATGTAATTTTCCCTAGCCCAGATGAGGTCCATTACGTGAAAAATACTCATAAATTAAAATTTTCTGCTAACTAATTTCCTATACCTTATCAACTATGAATTATATACAGATTTAACTATTATCTGAAACCATTTAGTTAATGAAAATACAACATTTTAAATTAGCATGAATGCAGCTAATAACTCACAAAACAACATGTAAAATCATTCTCATGAAAAAATTAAAATCACAACAATTAAACAAGCCTAGACCATCCCTCTCTTGTGGATTAATTCATCCCTCATCTTTGTCCATGTCCCTTTAGAAACTAGCATCAAATTTTACTATTAAAATTCAAAAATACATGCTTCATATACATCGCTTGGCCACAGACACACATTATATCTACATTAAGCATTAATTAAATTGGGTATTATAGAAGGGATGTTAGATACCCCCTCCCCTAAAATATTTCACCATCCTTAGTGCACACTATGTCGATATACATGTATATACATATTTACATCACAATACTTTAAGAAATAAAATTATGCAATTTTACAACTCCAGCAGGAGTTCCAGCCAAAATCTCCTAGTTCGCTCAACCCACAGACCCAAGGAATGCACCATTTTTTTATTAGGGATAACCCAAGGAATGTTCCATTATTTTAAAAGGGCCCCCAATGCAAGTTGGCTATGACTATGAGATGTGGTTTTTGAACTCTAGTTGCTCAAAATGGAATCTTGCATTCTTATATTATGTTTTCTTCAAAATTGTCAAAACTCTGTGGGTATTTTTCCTACATGTTTTCTTCGTGCTCCCATATAGCATCTTGAAGACCATTGTAGGTCCATTGAACCTTTACCATACATATGTATTTGTTTCTTTAAACTTTGACTTTTTGTTCCAGGATGTGTACCGGTTCCACCCAGAAATCCCCTTCATGATCTGCCTGGATCACATTCCAATCAATTGTGAGGTTAGTGTTAGGCACACATTACTTTAATAATGACACATGAAATACATTATGTACTCTCAGGGATGGAGGAAATGATAGCATGTATGCAACTATCCCTATCTTTTATAATATTTCGAAAGGTCCACAATATATTGCTGCCTACTTTGGGAAACTTCCTAATCTTAGTGAAATTCTCTTTGCCTTAACTTTTAAAAACACATGTTCTCCCACTTTAAAATATATAAACACTTTATTATTGTTTGCATAAATTTTTTGTCTATCCTAGGAAACCTTTAAATTCTTCTTGGTCTTTTCCATTTTTTCTTCCATTTCCTTCAACAAATATGGCCCAATAACCACTCTATCCACTAGATTTGTTGACATCCTTACTCTGACACCTTGGTATATTTTTATCTAGTGATTTACTTACTGCAAATCAGATTAGCATATCAAAAAATAAAAATACATTGCTATAATATTCAACTCAAATAAATACATGGAAGCAATACTGTAAACCAAATCATGCACACATAAACAAAAATATTTTTGGGTAGATACCCTTGGAAAAACCCCAGAGGGAAAACTAGTATTGAGATTATTTTATTATGATAAAATCATGACTCCCATAACAAGGATAATGTCCCATTGAAAGAAATACAATGGTAGAAAAACCTGCAAAGTCTTCTCCGTTGTACAACCTAGAGGAATTATTTTCAACGTGTACACTCCTTTCTTTAATTAAACCCACGTATACGTGCCTATATCCATTGATTCCCATGTACACAACCTCAAGTACTAACTACAAACTCCATACAACTCGACCCTTTCCTATGGCTTCACTTTGCTAAAACCCACTTGCAACTGCCTTTGTTTTGTCTTTTGCTTGACCTAATCTCTAGATGGAATTTCTTCTCCACCTATCCAAGATCTCCTTTAATCACAGTCCTTCGTGATCCAACCCTCTGAGAGAAAGTCCTTCTCTACTCTTTGTCAAGTCATGTCAAGTGTCATCTCCTTCACCCTAGCCTTGCTTTTATAATTTTGAGTTATGAACTAACCCTAATATACAAATTAATTGATAGTTATGATTACTTTTCACCTCACTTAAGATCAATGGCTAAGATTAAATGTTAAATTTTAGCATTTCCTTAAATAACTCAACTAATTAATAAAATCACTTTACTTTAATAATTCCTTTAAATAAAGTAAAGTCAAGGATTGAAGCCTTTGAATGATTTCCACATGTCTAGACACATATACCTCTATGGAAATACCTTTCTGAAGCTTCCATGCATCAACACTCCCTGATAGGGAGGAAGGTATTCTGCACCACTCCAAGTTTTTCTCTAAAAAATACAAATTCCGTTTAACCAAGGGTGTTATAGCAAGATTTGCCTCACCCTATGCAATATTGCATAGAAGGCCTTTTTTCATTTCCCTATGTAGACTTATCATCCCTATTTGTAAAATCCAGAGCTAAAAATACATATTTTTCCACATGTACACATCTTGCCTACTATGCAACATCTATATACGTAAGCTGCTCCACTACAACCGGCATACATCGAGATTTGTACCAAAAAATGAAAATTAATTTCGGGTTTCCATGTCATGATAGGAGATCTATGATCCTTGGCCTTCCATATATTGGAAACGTTCTGACTCGGCCCTTTAGTTCCATTTTCAAGGCTATAAATGGGTCAATTTTGAGCTATGGAAGGAGGAGAAAAAATTCAAATTTGAGAGAAAAGTTACTCTAGAGAAATTATTTACTTCATATTGAGTCTGCATCCCTTTGTCCTTTAAGTCTGAACACAGTGTTCAACCCCCAAGCTCTTCCCTTATTGATTGAGAACCTCATTGTTTCTCTTTTATGAGCTTGCCTTTGGTGGAGGATTGAAGTGGTGGAGGCCTAGTTGGAAGGAACTTAGTTTCTCGGTTCTGAACCATGTCGACATGGAAGTCTGTAACATTTTCACTTCT
>ML783033.1:328871-359782 GCA_009831015.1 Picea engelmannii | reverse complement strand
CAATGGTTCAATCATCTCCAATTTCTTTAGTTAGTAGTATCAACAAAATAAAAAGAAGTTGGTTGTATTGGTACAAATAGTGTACAAGAGGTACATGAAATCATGTAACTGTATTTTCATGGAACAAAGACAGTTATTCATAGGCCTTTATTCATCATTCCAAGGATTTGAAACATAGAAAATGTCTTTATGATCATAAAAAAGTGTTACCTATACACCATTCAAAAAATCTCCCGAGTTAATGTTTTGCAATGATTCTTCTAGCATGATTTCACGACTTCCACAAGTGTAATTTGGTAATTGAAAAAAGGTAAATTCATAGGAAAATAAGTTTATTTTAAACTCTTTTAATCTATTAATAACAAAGGAAATTTTATGTGCAACTCTCTTATATTTTTTTATTTACCCTTACCTTTTATCCCACTACTAAACCATTGTAAACATATTACTTATTTCTCCATATATTGAAACCTTTCATACCATTGTGTCATACACCATATTTCCTTGACTCATACCTTGTCCCTATAAAATGTTACCTATTACAAGTTTTGGCCAAAATATCTTCCACTAATCAAATTGCATGACTATGTACATAATAGTCGCATCCATTCTCCATATATCCACATATCCTATTGACCATATGACATATCAATTATATATATTACTTATTGGTCATATAAATCCATCATGATTTTACACCTATTGATGAAATGACACCTCCATAAGTACAAATGATTACGTTTTAAGGTTGTGTGGATACGATGGCGTTCTTATTTCACCTACAGACCTGATCATTTCATGATTATCTATGAGCTTGTGTAATCACTCATTCAAATATTATAACTCATTTGGAATCACTAAAGGGATTCCAAAGGAGTTACACTCATATTTTTTGAAATTGAAATCCTATGAGAATTTAATTGTGGTGACCGTTCAAACCTCTTATTATCATACCCTTTCCATTAGAATTATAGTCATTGCTTTCTCCTTGTTAGAACCATTTACATTGACAATGGTGGTTGACCATCACAAGACGACATCCATGCAAGATATGGAATCTTTGTTAGAGTATAGCTCATGTTGAATATTGCTTAGAGCCACAGGGTGGCATGAATTCTTCATGAAATTCCAAGGATACAATGAATAGGTGACATTGCATTTCATAAAAGGTTTTAGTGGATGAGTATCCAAAATTTGGGAGATGGTAATGGAGGCATTCTCGAATTCAATTTCCCATTCCATAGCTTTACCGAGAGAGGGATAAAGGTGGTTAAAAAATCGGCCTATAGCACAAGACCATTGTAAATGTTTAAAACCAAAGTCTCAGAATGCACAATGGGCAAAGGGGTTACCACGGGATTGGGTCAAGGAAGAATGGCATGCACCACTGGTAATTATACAAAGTTATTTGACTTGTGAATGGTTTTATTCTCTTATATTTCATTATCACGTTAGAATTTTGTTGCATTTTGAATTTGGCCAACAATTGAATTTTCATTATTACTTATGGAAGAGTTTAAGAGAGATGTTAAGAAATTAAAGAATAATAGTAAACAACCTTACAAGAGCCTGTATCATCATGGACTAGTGAGGATTCTGATTGTAGCAGAGCTTAGTAAGAGAAATGAAACATGCGAAAGTTTCACTAGACAAATTAAATTTAATAAAAAACCATATGAGATGGTGGAAAAGAACCAAACAATGTAGGGTGACGACAATAACAAAGAGGGTCTTGATGAATACCTTAGCTCCCCTAGAGCCAAGGGATTCATCCCTCCTCCAAAATATCAATGAAAAATGAATTTTGTGAATACCAGGCCATTAGAAAAGGCAGTGTCTAGACGACCTCCAAGCTATCGAGTTACTAGGAACATGGACAAATAGAGAATCAATACTCCAATGAATACTTTTTTCATCCTAATGCTCCAATTTTAACCCTTGTTCATCCAGGTTCTCATATAACACCCTCTTAATATCAATAGCATGAAATGGAACGATTTCCAATATCTTTAGACAATGAAAGAGAACAAAACATAACATTAGCTGATATTTTTTAAATTTCAAAGAAACAGAGGAGTAAGTGTTTGAATCCTCTAGATAAGGAATTTCCTAAACCCTCTAATAATGCATCCATTGGAAATAATAAAACCAATCCACATTTATATGAATCGGAAAGCAAAGTGAAGAGAAATAATAGGAAAATTAAAAGGTTGAAACAAGAAGCCTTGGAGATGACAATATTGAATAGATGCATACAAAAGGAAAATGAAACACTAAAATCCCAAAGCCAGAACCTTCAGGAAGAAGGCATGAAGCTACCTTCTAAAAATAGAAAAATGCATAAGAATAAGATGAGTTCCATTCAGCCAAAATAAAGGAGATAGAGTGTGAGGATGAATAGGGCTAGAGGAGGTCTTAGAATTATGATCAACAAAAATGGGCTTTCCTAGTTGTTCATAGGATGTTTCAGTTTTGGATCAATTTTTTTAATTTTCAAGGATGATTTTTGCAGGAGGACATGCAATAAAATGGGTGTGGGGGAGATGTTGGCCTCCCATTTTTCCATATTTTAAACACTATTTTCCCACTACTACACCTAAAATAAACCCCATTATCCTACAAATCCATGCTCCTAAAAATAAAACCTTGCAACAAACATTAAAGAGGTACTAGTTTCTTATTATATTTATTTTCCTAAGTTTTTAATAGGTTTTAATGAGCTTTTGGGAACTAATATTTACCTATGAATAATTGCAATTAATTTCCTGCACAAAATTTGGAGTTATGGTACCTATGTTTGGAGGTTTTCCTATATGTGCATACCTGAGAGGAAAAAGAACACATGGGTTTTGTAGATATGGTTCATGTCCTTTGGCTTGAGTTCTAGATCATCAACGAGAGCACGAAGATTCGTTCAAATACAAAGTTAAAGCCTTTTGTGCCTAGGTCATTCATGTGAAATCTTCCAAAACAAGAATGAGATGTTATCCATATGCATTTTGTCATACAAATAAAAAAAAGGTGAAAATTGATTTCTTTGAAGCTCATATCAATTTCTAAATATACCAAATGGATCACGGAAGGTTAAACATTATGGATATGTTAGTTTCCTTTTTCACTTTTTGCCATTTTGTTCAAGAGAGTGCAAGCCATAATCTTATCTCTTTTCTTAGGGTTCTATATGTATGTAGTATCTTAATGTAATCAGAGTTGCACAACGAAGGAGTTAATTATGATACTGTAGTTGCCTATTTTGAAGCCAAGATCATCCTTGATCGCTATTGTTTTTATTCAGACCCAATCTATGTAATGAATAATATGTTGTGCGTTTATACTCCATTTTAATGAAAGTATTCATTCTATAACCTCATGGTGTTCCCTTGATCGTGTTACTATAAGTTTCAAAGGATTTATACCGGTTGGCAATGGCCCACCAATCCGGGACGCAGCGCTTGTACTATATCATTGCTAGAATAGTTTAAATGTTGTAGCAATAGTTAATTTCATTAACGTTTATATTCTGGTGTTCGATTTATTATGTTCTATCCACGATTTTATAATTATAATGAATTTTTAAACTGTGAATGGTTCATAAAATTACTTTTTTTCTCTTTTGTTACAATTTATGGGATTGGAATTGGTAGTTTAGTGCATCTCCATAACCAGTAACATCATTTTCACTTTCTTAGGGATAAGTATTTTTTTGGTGGTTTTATATTCTATTAAAATCATAGCTTATCTCTTTGGTTGATGCAAGTTATAAAGCATTTTTTACAATCACAATTCCACAATCATGTATAGATCGATTCAATCACTAATAGAATGATATAAAATCTTGGAAATGTGTTGAACTTTCTTTGTGAGAGTTGATCCCAAGGGATTGGTAATTGTCCTTTATAGTTTTCATCATTATTTTAGATAAGCAGTTAATATTATACAATGTATGAAAAATGGGTCACATCTATGTATAAACAATTCGTTTATATAAAAGAAGTGTAGTGCCACCATGTGTTCATCATATTGAATGTATTGATTGTGGATTCAAGAGTTAAGACGTATTTATCATAAGATTTACCTTTGGACTAATAACTCCAATTTAAGATCAATATTTTATGAATGGGGATTTAATACCTTTATATTTGAATGATTAAAATTAGGGATGGTTCAAAGTAACACTTCTGGTCATACTTAATACTATGTTTTGTTAGTCTTGGACAATACTTAATATTCTTTCTATCAAATCTAACCTCACATAAAGAGCATGAACAATTAGCTTATTAAGTGAAATATTGCATATTGAATCCTGGAAGGAGGTCTGACAAAAGAATCAACTATTAGTTCTCGCTTTCATGTTATTTACTAACACTTGAGTATTTTTGTGTGTGAACACTTAACATCTGTAGATTAAGAATTAGGATGAGAACAGATCAGAGAATATGATCATGCATAGATAAGAGATATATGCATAACATATAGAGTTATTTAATTTCTTCTCATACTTGATATCAATCTTATGGATAAAGTTAATTTGTTCACAATATTTTTCTTGAAATTTTCTTAGTATCTTGATGAATCATTAGATTGGAGTGTGGTTCACTTGTCTCCTGATAAGTTATATTAGTTTGAACTTCAATATTTTACCTGCACATACTGTGTATACAACTCACAAGTTTATGCACTATATTGACAAGCACAAAGTGTATTAAAGTAACAATTAATTAACCCAACAAGGGGTATGAGTCCACAAGGAGATATATCCCCCTTATTTGTCCATTGTCCGCACACAATATCCCAAAACCTAGGTTTCTACTACAACAACAATTCCAATATTCCATCTATGTTTCCCTTCAACCTGCAAAACCCAAGGAATGGGATCTCCTTCTCTACCACAGAGTCCCTCGGGCTATCCCACTTACCTCTAGGGATCCAACACAAGGTTGGATAGGAAATTTCATAGCTAGGGACTCCAAGAATTATCATTTCTTCCATGAGTGCTCACAACATCCCTCACAATGATCTTGAGAAATTTTCCTTTATATGAAACACACTTGCAGGCACATAGTCGATGTTGTAGGTACACATCCTTCATTTCAAGAATCAAACTCAACCCATCAGATCTATCTTAGCATGTCTAGTATTGTTGGTTCTCTTTCCAAGAACCAAGATCTCTTATGATTTATTTTTATTAATAATTACAATGTACAATTTACATATATTGACAGTTGTCCATTTAATAATTATAATCTCTCTACCCTAAATATACTGGCTCATCGATGTAAATCACATTTTCACAATTACATTACAATTTATGGCAATTAAAACTAGGAATGTTACATTCCCCTACCCCTTAATTGTGCATCGTCCTTAGTGAAACACACCATACATGTGTACATATATTTTACCATGCTAGGATATCTATAATTTAATCAACATATAGGCTCTCCACCCAAAGACACATATACATAAGAACCCTAGCCAAGACACATATACATAGGCACTGTGGCCCAAAACCATACATAATTATTTCACAAATTATAATTCTTGCAACAATTCCAACCATCGATCCTCATTCCCCTTAGTTTTCCCAACCCTAGGAGCTATACCCCCTTCTCTACTATGCAATCTCTTAGGTTGTACCACTTCCCTCCATATATCTAGCATATATTGTTGTTTGTTTTTTATTTCCTCTAACTACTCCTTGGTTGACCCAGGTTCATATCTACTATGGTTTCCAACAAAACCCCCTAAAACTATTGACCCTCCTGGTAAACCAGAAGACAACACATTGCACAGGATGCACTACGTAGTCTCACTTGAGATAATTCTTATGGGTGAATGCAACATGAAGGTGCTTGTAGTCTGGGAATGAGCGGGGATCTGGGATTAAGCTCTATGATCTTCATTTGTTTACTTTAACATTCAACTTATATTCAATATCCTATCATTCTTATTCATGCATGTAAAATAATAGATCTAACTAGTCATTCACACATTTGTCTAAGATATAATCATTGATAGTAAAGGAAATACACAATATTCAATCACATAACACATGATATATATTGTTTCACCCCCTCCTGGGCTATGTCCACAAAGATTTGGTTGCTCTGCTATTTTATTATGGTGTTTCCAAAACTACAACACTGTGCGCATTATAACTCTCCATCAACCGGGCTGAGATCTACAATGAGGTGGAATAGATCACACTAGCATCCTCAGCCTGTGATCTAACCCTCAAGATCTACCTTATTTCCTCTCCTCAGCTCAACAACTTACAAAATGAGATCATATTTTATAGACATTTTGAAGCAAAACCAAAAACCCAAACCCAAACCAATAATAGTCTTTGAACAACACAACAATGACCCCCCCAACCTAGACTTCCTAGGTACCTATTTATACATGTTTTTGTCTTACCATTCATTACCTCCTCTTACCAAAAACCTAACCCTAGCATGGTTAAGTCTTCTTGCGTGCGCGCCTCACATGCTTTCCTCCTTTGTTTTCTTGTTTTCTTTCCACATGTTGTTTTTCCTTCCAAATGTATTTCTCCCAGGTCATTCTTTTCTCCAAAATGGGCCTACACCCAACAATTTCCTAGGAATTCTTGGAGATGTAGCTCCAGGAACTCCATCTGCAAAAACTTTCACAATTTGTTGATTCCCACAACAATTTCAATCAACATGACCTCATTTCCATCAGCGTACATAACCCTAGTAAGTGTACTCTCTTCTCTACACCATAGTCCCTTAGGTTGTACCACTTCGCTTCAAGGATCCAACAAAATATAGGACAAGAAGATGCAAAGATATGGCTCCATGAACTCTAGTTGTGATAATGGAATCTCCACACTTTCAAATAGTTGTAAATGTGCCTCCCATAATGCATCCTTCAACTCCACTTTGATTATTCCAAGATGCAACAAGTCCACTAGACTTTACTTAACCATCCCTTTGTCCTTGAGCTATGTTTACTTCTGGTGCTCTTCTTTCTTGGTACTCAATTTATGGTTCTATTATTCAGCTAATCCTATAGAAGAAATTAATAAAATATGTTTTTTATAGTCATTACAATACATGAATTATCATATTCATAGGAGTTATCAACTCCAAAATGTAATCCATGTATTCAAAAATAAGTTTGTAATCATAAACAAAGACTTTTTTGTATGGATATCCTATGCATGGTTATCCTATGCTTCACAATGTTGCCAAAGGAAATAATTCATCTTACTTTTATGTTAGACACATCCTCATGATTCCAACCACAATTCCATATGCAATATTAAGTTTACTATTCCTTTCTGTACTCAAACTTTGGGATCATGAATCCCCTTCTATGCTACACAGTCCCTCGAGCGATCCATCATTCTACAAGGTGTTCTCATGTAATAAGATAACAGAATTACTACAAAACATTCACTAGTAGTATGTATCCTATTGAAATCATAGGGATCTAGTGTCCTAACATTATTATTCTTCATGCGCTTTCCAGCGTCAATATCCATCATCTATCCTATATCATATACATACAGTCATCATGAGAAATCATTATAATAATCCCACTTATTAATTCAAATGCATTTCATAAGGAAATTCAAATTCCCAAATATGGTATTCCCTCGTCAAATGTTTGGCTCTTGCAGCAATAGGTGTCAGTATTCCTTATGGGATTACACCATTACCATACCCAACACCATTCTCCTTGAATTTTTTTTCTCAACTTTCATTCAACCAAACAATTATTAGTATTCATGCATCATCATCTTTTTATTACATCATTTACAACAACTCATGAAATGTTCTCAGAATTATATCTTACTAGCAATTAAATCACTTATAGTTATTATTCATGTTAAATGGAATGAAAATATAATCCATTATGCATTATCAACATACTCAACATTACATAATTCCATCAAACATTCTACCAATAAATCAATGTGTCAATACTCATGCCCACATTTACAAAATGCACCCCTGCATTGACTTCAAAATGACACATATCTATATCATGTATGTAATTTTCCCTAGCCCAGATGAGGTCCATTACGTGAAAAATACTCATAAATTAAAATTTTCTGCTAACTAATTTCCTATACCTTATCAACTATGAATTATATACAGATTTAACTATTATCTGAAACCATTTAGTTAATGAAAATACAACATTTTAAATTAGCATGAATGCAGCTAATAACTCACAAAACAACATGTAAAATCATTCTCATGAAAAAATTAAAATCACAACAATTAAACAAGCCTAGACCATCCCTCTCTTGTGGATTAATTCATCCCTCATCTTTGTCCATGTCCCTTTAGAAACTAGCATCAAATTTTACTATTAAAATTCAAAAATACATGCTTCATATACATCGCTTGGCCACAGACACACATTATATCTACATTAAGCATTAATTAAATTGGGTATTATAGAAGGGATGTTAGATACCCCCTCCCCTAAAATATTTCACCATCCTTAGTGCACACTATGTCGATATACATGTATATACATATTTACATCACAATACTTTAAGAAATAAAATTATGCAATTTTACAACTCCAGCAGGAGTTCCAGCCAAAATCTCCTAGTTCGCTCAACCCACAGACCCAAGGAATGCACCATTTTTTTATTAGGGATAACCCAAGGAATGTTCCATTATTTTAAAAGGGCCCCCAATGCAAGTTGGCTATGACTATGAGATGTGGTTTTTGAACTCTAGTTGCTCAAAATGGAATCTTGCATTCTTATATTATGTTTTCTTCAAAATTGTCAAAACTCTGTGGGTATTTTTCCTACATGTTTTCTTCGTGCTCCCATATAGCATCTTGAAGACCATTGTAGGTCCATTGAACCTTTACCATACATATGTATTTGTTTCTTTAAACTTTGACTTTTTGTTCCAGGATGTGTACCGGTTCCACCCAGAAATCCCCTTCATGATCTGCCTGGATCACATTCCAATCAATTGTGAGGTTAGTGTTAGGCACACATTACTTTAATAATGACACATGAAATACATTATGTACTCTCAGGGATGGAGGAAATGATAGCATGTATGCAACTATCCCTATCTTTTATAATATTTCGAAAGGTCCACAATATATTGCTGCCTACTTTGGGAAACTTCCTAATCTTAGTGAAATTCTCTTTGCCTTAACTTTTAAAAACACATGTTCTCCCACTTTAAAATATATAAACACTTTATTATTGTTTGCATAAATTTTTTGTCTATCCTAGGAAACCTTTAAATTCTTCTTGGTCTTTTCCATTTTTTCTTCCATTTCCTTCAACAAATATGGCCCAATAACCACTCTATCCACTAGATTTGTTGACATCCTTACTCTGACACCTTGGTATATTTTTATCTAGTGATTTACTTACTGCAAATCAGATTAGCATATCAAAAAATAAAAATACATTGCTATAATATTCAACTCAAATAAATACATGGAAGCAATACTGTAAACCAAATCATGCACACATAAACAAAAATATTTTTGGGTAGATACCCTTGGAAAAACCCCAGAGGGAAAACTAGTATTGAGATTATTTTATTATGATAAAATCATGACTCCCATAACAAGGATAATGTCCCATTGAAAGAAATACAATGGTAGAAAAACCTGCAAAGTCTTCTCCGTTGTACAACCTAGAGGAATTATTTTCAACGTGTACACTCCTTTCTTTAATTAAACCCACGTATACGTGCCTATATCCATTGATTCCCATGTACACAACCTCAAGTACTAACTACAAACTCCATACAACTCGACCCTTTCCTATGGCTTCACTTTGCTAAAACCCACTTGCAACTGCCTTTGTTTTGTCTTTTGCTTGACCTAATCTCTAGATGGAATTTCTTCTCCACCTATCCAAGATCTCCTTTAATCACAGTCCTTCGTGATCCAACCCTCTGAGAGAAAGTCCTTCTCTACTCTTTGTCAAGTCATGTCAAGTGTCATCTCCTTCACCCTAGCCTTGCTTTTATAATTTTGAGTTATGAACTAACCCTAATATACAAATTAATTGATAGTTATGATTACTTTTCACCTCACTTAAGATCAATGGCTAAGATTAAATGTTAAATTTTAGCATTTCCTTAAATAACTCAACTAATTAATAAAATCACTTTACTTTAATAATTCCTTTAAATAAAGTAAAGTCAAGGATTGAAGCCTTTGAATGATTTCCACATGTCTAGACACATATACCTCTATGGAAATACCTTTCTGAAGCTTCCATGCATCAACACTCCCTGATAGGGAGGAAGGTATTCTGCACCACTCCAAGTTTTTCTCTAAAAAATACAAATTCCGTTTAACCAAGGGTGTTATAGCAAGATTTGCCTCACCCTATGCAATATTGCATAGAAGGCCTTTTTTCATTTCCCTATGTAGACTTATCATCCCTATTTGTAAAATCCAGAGCTAAAAATACATATTTTTCCACATGTACACATCTTGCCTACTATGCAACATCTATATACGTAAGCTGCTCCACTACAACCGGCATACATCGAGATTTGTACCAAAAAATGAAAATTAATTTCGGGTTTCCATGTCATGATAGGAGATCTATGATCCTTGGCCTTCCATATATTGGAAACGTTCTGACTCGGCCCTTTAGTTCCATTTTCAAGGCTATAAATGGGTCAATTTTGAGCTATGGAAGGAGGAGAAAAAATTCAAATTTGAGAGAAAAGTTACTCTAGAGAAATTATTTACTTCATATTGAGTCTGCATCCCTTTGTCCTTTAAGTCTGAACACAGTGTTCAACCCCCAAGCTCTTCCCTTATTGATTGAGAACCTCATTGTTTCTCTTTTATGAGCTTGCCTTTGGTGGAGGATTGAAGTGGTGGAGGCCTAGTTGGAAGGAACTTAGTTTCTCGGTTCTGAACCATGTCGACATGGAAGTCTGTAACATTTTCACTTCTGTTGATCATATATTAATATAAATACTCTTTTCCCATCCAATTGATATCTTGCAAATATTTGAATTATTATTTCATGGACATATTTGTCATGTTTATTAATGGTTTATTCTATTGAATGTGCTAACATCATATAATATCACCATATACTTTCTTTTCTTAGTTGTTGAGGACTAGTTGCAGGTATATTGCTTTGGGTCAAGTGCTCAATGGTGGACTTCATCAAACGTCTGGATGAGGTAGGCCTTTTATCTTGTCTTTCTAGCATATTTTTTTATATAGAATACTTGAGAAGATAGTTGATTTATGTAGTCATTTCCAACTGTTGTGGTTTACCCTAGCCATAGAGAGATTTTCCTCGTAACAAAGGGTTTGGTCAGAATATCTGCAACTTGGTCATATATGGAAATATATTGAATCTTTGATGCTCCCTTATGTATTCTATATCAAATTAAGTGGTATTTGATCTCTATATGTTTGGACCTGTCAAAGAATATTGGATTTTCCAAGAATTTGATACAACTCTTATTATCACAATATTTCATTGTAGGCTCTAGCTCCTAATCAAATAAACATGTAAGTGAATTGTGAATCCAAATGGCTTCACAACTAGCCATACTCACTTCCATATACTCTTCCTATCTTGAGCTGAGTGCTACAAAAGTCTTCTTAGTTTTTAACCAAGTAACCATTTTTTATCCCAAGCTGAAGCATCACCATAGGATTCTCTTTCTGTCTACTGCACTCCCTTTCCAATTTGAGTCTGAGTATCCCTATAATTCCACTCCATCTCCTACAAGACACGTCAATCTATATTTTTATAGTGTCATTTTACACCACATATGCTTATGATGACTTATTGGCCTTAGCTACATCCCTTTCCCTTCTTGTAAGGCCATTTCCCCCCTTTTCCTCGTTAAAAATACTTTTAAAAACACCATATTTGTTGATGTATGTGACTATCCTCAAAGAATGTTGTGTATGTACGTTGGTTTCTAGTTTTCAACCCATATACATGTTCATTTGGCTCAAAAAAATAATAATTCCAACTTTTTGGGCGAAGTTGATAGGTTCCTCAAGTTCCCAACCTCTTGTAGTTCATCCATAACTACTCCAACTGTAAAAAAGAAGTATAAATTAGAGCCTTGGGGTGGAGGAAAAACATAAAAGAGAAATGAATCCTTATGTTGTTAATTTTAGTTCATTCTTGCAACTCCCCTTTTCCCCTTTCATATGATATTATCCCTTCCATATGGAAACCCTTGTTTTTAGAAGTTATGTTCTCCCTATCTTGTCAAGAAGAAATCCATTTCCTTCCTTGGACATGTTTGAGCACAAAGTATTGGAGGTATAGTTGATCATCTCTTGCCTTGGGTGGAGGAACTTGGAGCCTAGTTTTGGGACCATGCCACAGCGATTACAGGTTGTAACCAACTTTTTATGCTATTCATAATAAAATATCACTAATTCTCATCCAATTTCATATATTGATTCATGATTCTAATGTATTTCACATCTTATAATTTGAATATGTTATGAAATTTTTAATGATCACATTTTAGTTAGTTATCATATAAATCCCTATTTGTAGTTGCTTGTCTCTTTATGTGCAGGAGATTTCAAAGGTTATTTCAAAGGAGTGATGGAGCGAAATTCTTCATGTGGGATTGACATCAAACATCAAAATCCAGGTTTGTTCTATTTTTTTTCCTTGAATTTTAGTTATTTCAAAGTAGTTATTCTTAATTGACTACATGATTTGAGTCTGAGTGTGGTATTCTAGGGTATCTCTCTATTGTGGCCCTGACCCATAGCCATACGACATTGTTTTCTGTAACAAAATTATCGAATTTGCTAGGGATTTTCCCTTTTTGGTTCATTAGGGGTGCTTTTGGTTTGTATTTATCTTAAAGATTTTTTGTGTCTTTGACCATTATATAGAATTCCCTTAATTTGTGTTATCTTTCCTAATCCTTTCAAGCCCTTTTCTCTCAAGTTTGATGGTTTTTTACTGGGTGTATGTGTGATTCTTTGAGTATAGATGCATACATACGTTGGTTGTTAGTGAGACAATTGCGTACATGTTTTGGGTTTGAGTTTTTCTCTTCTATCTAGATCATTGGAAGTTGGGTTGAGGTACTTTAGGGTATTCCTGGATCCTGTGAGTCTTTCTTGGATTTGATTTTTGTTTTCCTGTCTTTTCTAGATTTCTCTTGATCTCTCTGCCACATTTTGTGTTTTTGTATTTAGACTTAATGTGTGATTCTGTGTCTTTGACCATTATATAGAATTCCCTTAATTTTTGTTATCTTTCCTAATCCTTTCAAGCCCTTTTCTCTCAAGTTTGATGGTTTTTTACTGGGTGTATGTGTGATTCTTTGAGTATGCATGCATACATACGTTGGTTGTTAGTGAGACAATCGCGTACATGTTTTGGGTTTGAGTTTTTCTCTTCTATCTAGATCATTGGAAGTTGGGTTGAGGTACTTTAGGGTATTCCTAGATCCTGTGAGTCTTTCTTGGATTTGATTTTTGTTTTCCATTCTTTTCTAGATTTCTCTTGATCTCTCTGTTGCATTTTGTGTTTTTGTATTTAGACTTAATGTTTCCAAGTATTCCTAAGTGCATACGCTTTTTACTTTGACACGAGATGCGTAGATATAATACTGTTATATATGAGTTAAGCATTACATAAGTGCTTAAAAAAAAGTAACTATTGGGTCATATATGCACCATGTAGAATGCCAAAGCACATACATATGCTCCCTATAGAAGGAAAAGGTGTGTGTGTAGATCATACGCTCTCCCTACAATGATATAGGACTCACTACATAGCTTCCTACATGATCCCAAGTACATATCTCCCTACACACTCTCAAGTATCTAGGCACATGCTTCACTGCTATCCAATGGACATGCCTTGGCTCCACCATGAACTAACTCAAGGTGTTAAAAAAATTCATATATCTGGCCTGGTATGGTTATAGCAAGATTTGACTCACCATTGCTATCTTGCACAAAGGTCTTCTTTTCATTTCCCTATGCAGACTTGTCATCCCTTTTTGATGAATGCAGGGATAAAAATACATATTTTTCCACATATATGTGCCCTATCTAATATACAGCATGCGTATACTCAGGATGATACACTACATCATGCGTACATCGGGATTTGTGCTAGAAAATACAAAAATGAAGTCGAGTTTCCATGTCACTATAGGAGATCTCTGATCCTTGGCCTTCCATATACTGGAAACGTTCCGACTCGGCCCTTCAGTTTCATTTTAAAGGCTATAAAAGAACAATTATAAGCTATGGAAAAGAGGAGAAAACATTCAACTTTGAGAGGAAAATTACTATGGAGAAATTACTTCATAGTGAGTTTGCATCCCTTTATCCCTCAAGTCTGAACACAGTGTTCAACCCCCAAGCTCTTTCCCTATTGCGGAGAGAACCTCATTGTCTCTTTTCTATGCGCTTTCATTTGGTGGAGGATTGAAGTGGTGGAGGCCTAGTTGGAAGGAACTTGGTTTCTTGGTTTCAAACCGTGCTGACACGAAAGTCTGTAATGTCGTCACTTATGTTGATCATTTATTAATATAAATACTTCTTTCCCATCCTATTGGTATCGTGAAAATATATGATTACTATCCATGGGCATGCTTGTAATGTTTATTAATGGATTATGCTATCTAATGTGCTAACCCCTTTATATTATCACTATATACTTGCTCTGCTTGTTTGTTGAGAACTTGTTGTAGGTATAAAGATTTGGGTAGAAGTGCTCAATGGTGGAACATCATCGAACGTTGGATCGAGGTAGGCCTCTTTCCTATCTTGCACATAAGTTTATATAGCATACGTTGGAATTGAGTTGATTTCTGCATTCATACCTTTTTGTTGTGGTTTACCCTGGCCATAGAGAGTTTTTCCCTCGTAACAGAATTGGCAACTCCACTGGGGAGAGATCTTCCTTCTAAGGGTTGAAGTACTTTTTCTTCTTGCATTGATATTTTTCCTTTGTGTTTCTTGTCGTATCACTGCCTGATAGATTATGTTCACTCTGGGTCTGAGTTTTCATCCTTTTTCCCTTGCCTGACCTTGTTTTAAAGCCTATGCGTGCCTTTTTGACTTGGCAGTCGTGTATACATGCGTGTTGTCTCACTACGATATGCGTATATATGCACTTTTATCTTGAACAATCATGTATACCACTTTCCCTTGATTGTTTTCTTGCTTTAGTGACTGTTGGGTGGGATTTGATGATTATTGAGCCTTCGTAGGTCTCTGTAGTGCCTGTTGAGATTCTCTGGGTCGACAAGAAACATGTTTGGAGTTGAATTCTTGGGCGTAGTCTTTCTCTTTGTTTTTCATTTTTTGATTTTTCCTTGTACTCTGGGTTGTTTGCTTGGCTGCTTGGTATTCTCCTTGAGTTATTGGTTTTATACACAATAGAATTTTATATATCAGGTTGCTTATCAGTCCATGCATTTTCTTTTTTAGTATATTGAAAATACAAAAACAAAATAAGCATTTGACATTGCTTGGCATTTTTGTCTTTTGAATATCTATCGTTAGCTTAGTGCATTTAGTGAAAGATTGCATTTTACTTCTGAATTGCAGAGTTGAAATTGAAAATTGCACTGTTTTTATATGCATATCATTCACTGAAAAAGTTAAAGATAGACTTTGCATTATATTCATATTTATTTTCTTGCCGAGTCATAACATCATGAGTTTCACTTTCATACATTTTTGAGTAATCACAGCCAATGAAATTTACGCTTTAAATTAAAATTGATTAGTCACGATTTTATTTTTTAGGGTTCACAAACTAGTCTAGGATTTAGTGCCTTGGAATAGGATTTTGTGAGTAAACTTCTCCAAGGAAATTAAATCAACATATGTGTCTAAGACAGGGAGTTGAGAAGTCCATTGTATAATTGGTAATATCAGGAGGCTCTTCTCACACCAGATTTAATCACGAGGTCACACGAAGTTAGTTGAAGGGACAACCCCTGGATACTCACCTAGCGTTAGAGATATTTCTATGGATTTATTCGTATTTGGTGATCTTGATAGTTCCCATACCTCCGTGATAGGTGATACTTTCAAGGTTTCGTGCTCTTCTACCCTGCCCATACGGTGATCCGAAGTTACAACTACTTGTCTGTGCATCGATTGTATAGTGGTTTATTAGTTTCTTGACTTAGGTATCTCATAGGTTACTTGTAGGGTTTATTCTTCTTGTACCCTGGGTCAGATAAGGGTCGGACAACACACAACCTTTATGGAGGATTAACTCTCCGGGGGGATCTGACCGACTGGTTGTTAAGCCCACGAGGGCCCCTATAACTGATTTTGTTACCTCCAAACTTTAGCGGGGAGTCTCAATTCCCTCTTGGACGAGGCATACCTTATTTAGTGAGGGAGGACACTCAGCCACTTTAGCCCATTTGTATGCATAATGGTCGTTTGAATTTTTAGTATGCTCTTTGACTACTAGTTGGCCTTAGGATTTTTTTATTTTTTTTGTAGAGTCATAAGTCATCATGAAGTCATACCAGCTTCCTCACCAATCCTGTTGGTTGTTACAATTACCACCAGTTTTCGATTTCTTTCCTTCTAAAAGGCGTAGAGTTTTTAGGCATGGTACACACACATCCATCTTTCATACTTGTGGTTCCATAAGGATGAGTACTGAGTCTAGTCTTCAAAACACTAGGATTTCTTTGACTCCCATACCCACTATAGTTAATGGCACCCCTTTGACTCCTGCAGCCGCTACAGTTGCAGTGCCAGAGGCTTATACCGGTTCTATGGCTCGACCTGTAGTTAATGCTTCATCTCTTGCCTCAAACCCTTTTGGGGGTTTTGGTCACTCGCTAAGTTACAATGTTTAGCCCATCCCTATGGCTTCTAGTCCATTTTATTATGGTATCCCTAACTTCACTTCGCATTTTTTGACTACCATACCAGTTGTTGGCCCTAATGCTAGACTTGGACTTGGGGGCACTACACCTCCTTACACTCCTTTTCCATTTGGTGGTTCTCATATCCCCCAAATGAATCCTAATGTAGGAAGTGTCCATGTTCTTAACTCTGTGTCTAATCCTTCTATGGATGGATGGAACAACCCAACTGGCGAACAAGTTCCACCCTATATCCCTTCCTCCTCAATGTCGATTCCAACCAATACTTTTGGCATGACGAATCCACTTCAATCCTTTGGGTTCCCACCTAGAGGAGGTCAATATTACACTTTGGGAAACCCCCAACCCGAATCCAATCTAGGTGGGGGAAATTTTCAAAATACTTACCAAAACATTCATGCTAGAATGATGCCCAATCCATCTTATACGAATCAGCTCGGAGGAGGGCCTTATAATCCCAAACAGGGCTATGGTTCTTACCAGAATCCTGGATGGATTGCAGTTCCATAAGAACAATCTTTCGCGGAAGGTTGGGGCCAGATGTCACAACCCCATCCCCCTTTTCTGTCCACTCTCAATCTTCCAAAGTTGTCTAAGTTAATGAATGACCCAGTGAGTCATGATCCCACATGGCCCCCCGTCCCCACCAAACTTCCTTCAAACATTCCAAATTTTGAAGGTAAGAATGGAGAGGACCCTGGTGATCACGTCACTACCTTTCACCTTTGGTTCTCATTGAATTCCCTGAACCATGATTCTATTACATTACGATTGTTTCAACGCACTCTCATTGGAGTTGTTTCACAATACTATATTGAGCTACCTAGGGGGACATATGGGTCATTTGATTAGTTGGTGATGGTCTTTCTCAACCACTTTCAATTTCCCATTCATTATGATGTTGGCCTCAAACTTTTGTCAACTTTATGCCAAGACACTGCCACTCATATCTCAGATCATATCTAGGAGTGGCGTAAACGGAGGCGGTTGATTAAGACTCCTATACCCCCGACCTTTCTCCTAGAATGGTTCCTAAATTATTTGCACCATCCAATCTTGAAGGATGTTGCTACTTCTGGGGTCTCTAATGAGGAAGAAGCTATATTTAGAGCCCAACAGTTAGATTTAATATATGCTCATTTTGGGATGTTATATCACCTTCTTCCAGAAGCACCGCAGTCAAATTATGATCCTAGGAACAAAACCTGGACCTCATGCCAATGGAATTGTAGGTTCTGCTAATGTAAAGTTCATAGAATCGGTGACAAATTCTACCAGAGGACCAGCTTCATCTGTGTCCTCCAAACCCACCCAGTCGGTGGATGTACATTTCGAGCAATCGTCGAAAAACCCAAATGGTGACCAACAACCAGATGGGAATAAAAGGAAAGGTCGAAACAATTGTAAGGGTGGGAAAAATGGTAACAAACCCAAGGACAAAGATAATAATGTGAATAAGAATGATAATGCTGGAGAGGGCAAGAAAGAGAAATGTAAGGTGAAGTTTCCTTGTAAACTTTGTACCAATGACCACCTTACACATTTATTCCCCAAACTCACAGAGGCTGCAAGGATTTTGAATCTACCACCCGTTGTGCTAACTAATCCATTCCCACATAACCAACACTTAGCCTCGAGCTCTGTAAATGCCGGAAATGTGGCTAGTGGCTGTCAAAACCCACCACCTCAAGATGGTGATCGCGTATGTATCAACATGGTTGATGTGAAAATTGATATAGCCACCCTCTCTCGAGATTATAACTCTTTGCAAGCTAACTTTGGTCTAGAAGCACCCCCTTCTCCTCCGGAGACGAACTTATATATTGAGAAACCAGAGCCACCGCCTCATATTCCGAAAGGAGTAATTAAGTGCTCTACCCACAATCCTAATGCTAGAGCCACCTAGAACTACTCTATTGTTGAGGACCTGGGCCAAACCCCTTTTGCGATGTCAACTTTGCAGGTACTCTAGACGTGTCCCTCACAGAGGAATTCCTTACTCTCTAACTTAGGATCTCTTGAACCTAGTGGCTCAAAAGTTATCAAGTTTGATGTCACAGATGTGAAGCCTCGCTTACCTTATCATGTGGATTTCCAAATCCACATGGAGTATTCCAAGTATACCATTAAACGTGTGGTTGTTGATGAAGGTATTGCCACCTGCGTGATGTCCCTGGTCAGTGGTCTATTGGAAAGATTTCGGTTCTATGACCCTTTCCAAGTCATCGAACATGTTGACTACATTTGACAGTCATTCCTTCTACCCTCACGGTATTCTCCCTGCCTTTCCGATACAATTTGGTGAGAAGAAGGTAGAGGTGGAGGTAGAGGTAGTTGATGCGCCTCTTGATTATAACCTATTACTAGATCACAATTGAACCTATGCTATGGTCATTGTCGTATCGTTTGTCTTCCATACACTTTGTTTTTCTCATCAAGGGAAGATCATGACCATCGACCAGTTATCCTTTGCGTACTCTAGTCCTAATGCATATATTGGACCATCGATCCATCTGATCGACAATTCTTAGCCAACAACTAAGAATATTAGTTTCATAATGTATTCTTCCCTCATGGGTACTTTTGAATTCTCGGCATCGATTCACCACGTTTACGCCATGTCTAGTAGGCCTGCTTCAGTAGGGAGGTCCATTCCTTTCTGTAATTCCTATCTTAGTGATCCATGGAACCTACCTTCTCTGACTTCATCGTGTGAAGGTCAGTCACATGCTGGAATCACTATACCACTATCGGTAGCAGAGATTGCGTATCAAGATGTTCTTGACTCTTCCACCGATATCGATCCTGTTACCTCGCCGATGGATGAGGAGGATCTTGTTCTTAGGCCTATATGGGCCACCTCGTTGTCTTGTTCGCATGATTTCTTAGATGATTCTTTACCTTCGGATGAAGCTATCCTTGAAGACATGAATGATTTTGAGATACCTTGGGATGATATGCATCATTGATCTTATTTTCTCCCAAGTCTTGAAAGAATCAAGCAAGATGAATTTCAGTCTACCTTGAGTGAGATAGTCGGTCATGCCATAGTTCCACTTGATATGCATGGTATTTATGCTGAAGGAAACATGGTGAGTATTTCTCCTACTGTCACAATCGATATCTCTCATATCCCTAGAAAAATTGAAAACGTAAATATAGGTGTGGATTGTTCGCCAGAAGAAATTCTGATCTACACCAAACTCTTCAAATAATTTCGAGATGTATTTTCTTGGTCATATGAAGAGATGCCATGGATTGACCTGTGTATTCTCAAACATGAGATTAGAACTTATCCAAATGCTAAACCTATTCAACAACGTATTAGAGATGTAAATCCTAGGAAGGCCCCTGTTATTAAGGCAGAGGTGGAGAAGCTACTTAATGCTGGATTCATATACCTGGTTCCTTTGACCGAATGGGTATCCAACCCCATTCTTGTGAATAAAAAGCAAGGAACCATCCATGTGTGTATGGAATTTCAGGACCTGAACAAGGTTTATCCTAAAGATAACTTCCCCACGCCTTTCATTGATCATATTCTCGATGAGTGTGTGGGAAGCGAGGTATTTTCTTTTATGGACGGATTTTCAGGATATAACCAAATCCAGATCAAACCTAAGGACCAACACAAGACGACATTTATATGTCCTTGGGGTACTTTTTCATATCGAAAAATGCCTTTCGGCCTTAAAAACGTCAGAGCAACCTTCCAGCATGCCATGACTTTCACTTTTCATGATCATAAGCACATAGTCAAAGCCTACCTTGATGATATTGCTTCTTACTCTCGCAATAGAGTGGATCATGTTACACACCTTTGGATTTTTTTTGAAAGATGTCGTTACTATAAAATACGGTTAAACCCTCACAAATGCATCTTTTGCGCTAAGTCTGGTTGTCTTTCAGGATTTTAAGTTTCCGAGACTAGGATAATGGTATATCCTCCTAAGGTTGAGGAAATACTTCATTTGCCTCCCCCGCGCATGTTGGGCTCTAAAGATGTCCTAAAAATAACCTCTATGCATCAACCAAAGGTAGGCGCTAGCACAAGCGTTTTACTTGTCGCCTACATAGGTTCTTACCTTCCGTTTTCAATACCCAACCTCCAGAGATGCAACACCTATAACGGAACAACAATCATAAAGGGAATGACAGTTGTTCTATTCAAAGGAACAACACAACCTACAAAAGGAAAAGCGATCAGAACAAAAGGAACAACAGTCGTTACATTGGGCTGAACTAATGTTGAATTAATTGCATTGTAGTATTTACCCAACTATCTAATTTGTCAACCCAAGGTTCGTAAACTGACGAAGCACACACAAATTATATGCAATATTGAAGCGGGACTAATCTAATATAATGTTTAAGCTACAACTGAAATTGAATCATTAATCTAACACACGACTGAAATTGAATTAATCTAGTTGCATAAATGAAATTAATCTAGGAATGAGAAATTGCGTGAAGGAATTAAACTATAAATGGAGAACTACATGAAGGAAAAGCAAGTACAACATGTAAAGAGTTAAATAACACAACAACATATGTGAGCTCGCACCAAGGAAGCAATCTTCTATTACAATAACCAAATCAATCTTCATAACAAAATAATAAAAGCATGAAAACCAAAACCATGAATCAAAGCTAAGAATCCCTTTCTCTTTCGAATCCTAATGACAACCATTAATGACTACTCTAATTATCTACTTACAACTGATTGAATTCTAATTTCTCCTAATCGAATTCTCATGAAGAGAGAGCACTCTCTTTTATACATGAGAGCCTTGAAGATAAGATAACCATCTCATTATTACAAATCCACTATTCTCTCAACCTATTTCCCATTATTACAAAATATAATCCCTTTAAATCCTCACACATATCTCTCGTATATCTTAGATAAGATATTCCAACCAAATCTCCATGATCTTCTCCTTGGAATGGGCTTGAATTATCTCCTCAAATATTGAAATGGTGGAGGAAGTATTCGAGAAGTCCTTTGAATTAATCCTTCACATATTCCTACACATTGCAAAGCTCACACATATTTGAGATATATATGAAAACATGTCAATTTTCTATCATTTAATCATAGATTCCTTTTAAATACTAAAATGAATAAAGTGGAGAACAATTAGGTGAAACCCAAGTATATTTATGGAAATGATGTCGTGAAAGGTTAATGGGGCGATGAAATGTGAAGAATGATGAAGGGAAAGGTGGATGAGAATAGGACATTTCTGAGCCCCAACATACCCCCCAACTTAACTTGTTGCATGTCCTCATGCAACCATGCATGGATCTTCTCAATAAATTTTGACATTTGGATGTTGGCTTTGAGTGATTATAATGAATGTTTCCAGGATGGGATTTACATGAGTAACAATTGGCATTTTCTTATGGTTGGTTCTTGTGTGACAACCATGAATATAAAGAATCTTGGTTCTTGTGTTAACAAGATTTATTTCGTTTATTTGTTCTCTTGCTATTATGATAATAATTTGCCCATATTCTTACTGGAAAATGTATGTTATCAATGTGCATAAGGAAAACATCATTGAGTATAAGAAAGCCCTTTTTTTATATATATTTGTGAATCATGCCAATATGTATATCAGTGCTTATGAAGCAAAGTGCAACAGAGTATCGTTGGAAAAGAAATGTTCATAAATGGTAAATGAGATGGAAAATGGAATGATGGTAGTGGAAAAGTGGAGTGATGATAGTGAATAAAGTCTCTTACCCCCCAACTTAACTTGTTGCATATCCTCATGCAACGTGGCATAAGTTGTAGAAGTGAAAAAGGAAAGGGAACTGGATGAGGGAATTTTCCAAATTATTCATTGCTAGCAGTTGAGGAGTTACATGATTAAAGTTTAGAAAATAACATACCTCCACTTACCCAAAATGTTGATGAACTATGCAATAGGAATATGGCTGATGCAGCTACTAGATCATGGAAGATGTCACTGCTGCAGGATCATATGGAAAGTGACTACTATTGTAGCTGCGACTATCGTCTGCTGGATCAGAGAATGTGAAGTAGAGGAAGATGAATTGTTGTTGAATGCACCATGGAAAAGAGAATGTATGAAAGTGGAACTGTGGTACTCTCATATGGATGAATTCATGCTACTGTAACTGTTGATAGAGTCATGAAAATTGTATAGTCTTCTCCCTCTGCTAAAACTAATGGTACAATTCTAATCATGCGAATGGATGTGTTGATGTCGAGCATGAAAAGAATTCATTGGATTACTAACCAATGATGAATGTCGTTAACCAATGCAAGGCAACTCATCATTGATGTCAATGAGTGCTAAGGTACCTGAGTACATCTTGCGAAGTGTGAATGAATGAGCTGATGTCGAGCCACGTGCAAGATCTGACGATCAAGGGACATTGATGTATTCCCATGATTGTCAGTGAGAGAACTTGTCATTAAGCATGCAAGCCTCTAGGTACTCAAAATGGAATCTAGTCTATATCCAGATAAGGTGTTGAGGTCAATGGGGCAAGACTTGTTGAAAGGTGGGCCTTAAGGAATCCCACATCATTCAACGCAAGTTCTGATAAAAAGAGTGGTAGGACTATAAATTAAAATATCTCAGTAGTAACAGTGTGTATGGCAAGGCAATGTAGTCATGGAAAGGGAGCTGGATAGTTTTATTGACAAGGAAAACTAAACTGAAAAATCTAAAGAGATGTATGCGACTCAGAAAGATAGGCATGTGTGAAGTCATGAAGGATAAGTCAATGGAAGATGGGCTTCAACATAGGGATGAACAATATGCTTTGAAGGAGAAATGAAGGAAGACATTCATGACGCAAATGGGTTTATGAAAAGGTTTTTGTGTAACAACAAACGTCATGATGTTTATGATGAGTAACAAATCCTTCAAGCAGTCAAGAGAGCATGTCTTTCTTTTCAAAAGTTTTGTGATTTTTGAAAATCACCTCTACAAGAAATTCGATTGTATTTGAACCTGAAAGATGTTAGCACTAATCTGCAGCAAATAGTGTGAGAATATCAAAAACATAAAGTGCAGAAATAAATACTAATGCTATCAACCAAATGAAAAAATGAAATGTGTTTTTACCGGTTGGTCATAGCGCAATTTTGACAATCCTCTTCGTGAATACCTCGTGAAGTGACTTCACAATAATTTTAGCATAACAAGATAAAAACATGATTCTAATGATGTTTTCAGGAAATGTGAAAATCCATTTGCAATTTTTTTATTTTTAGAATGTTTGATTTGAGTTTTATTTTTTTATTTTTTATTTTTTATTTTTTTATTTTTATTTTTTTATAAATGTGATTATTCCTAAATAAACTAGAAAAATAAAAGAATTAAGTAAACTAGAAAGATTTTGTTTTAAATTATTTATTGTTATATTTATTATTTATTGTTATTTTTAAATTGTAGCAGATCGTGCTAAGGTGGAAGATGTGCATTGACCTGGGTTATGGATTTGCCCAAAAATGGGTTAATCCCGAAAATGGTGGGTGCAAGATTTGAAATCACAAATTTATAGCAACAACTCCAATGCATTACCACTAGACCATGCAAATGTATTGTGACATGCAATGGGAATTTAATTTGGCAGATTATGGAAGAAGATGGTGGCTGAAATAGTGGCGTGGATCCCATGACCTCCGCCCAACAAATCAGATATCTTAGCCAAGTTCTATTATTGTGATATGAATTGCATTCGGAATTATTTTTTATTGTTATTGTTTTTGTTGCGGGCTGCTACAACAAACTTCAGAGATGATTTTCTCACAAACTATACATTGGAGTCAACTGGAATTTTGTGGGCAAGTTCCTATGGCCCCAATACTTCTACATGCCAAAAATCAGAGCCATCCAATGCACAGATCCCGAGATATAAGAGAAATGGATGGAAGTGATGATGTTGATTTTCTCAAAAAACGTGTACTGGGTTTGGCTGAATTTTTGTGGGAAGGTTCCTATGGTCCCAATACATCCGCACGCCAAAAATTAGAACCATCTGATGCATGGATAACGAGATATAAGAGAAATGGCTGAAGGTGACTATGTTGATTTTCTCAAAAACCGTGTACTAAGTTGGCCTGAAATTTACTTGGTTTTTTTATCATCACATAGTGCAATTCCTGTCAAAAAATCATAAGAACCCACATCCCATTTTGTGAGATATCTTCAGTTTAATTTCTGCATTTTTTCTTTATAATTTGTGTTTTATTCTTTATAATTTTTGTTTTATTGTTTTGTTTGCAGATCGAACGATAGAGGCACAAGTTTATGATATTTTTTTCTTTTTATGTTTTCAGAAAATAAAGAACTTTAAAAATTCAATGCAAAACTTATTAAAAAAAAAATTGTGAGCAAATGGAAGAAACTTATTGAAAATTGTAGATGGAAAATATATTAGGCAATTTTTTTTCATCATCAACAATTAAAGTTCTTCCTTAAATCAATTTAGTAATCCTACTTTCTGATCCTCGTGATCGCATGAAGCGCGAAGGAGAACATACTTATTGAAAACTAAAAGAAAAACTGAAAAATCCTACCTACTTTATCCTAATTAAAAATTAGAGATTAGTTACGTGTAATCAAATAGCCAATGTAGCCATGCACATAACAGTAATAAAAATATGTTGTCTTTCAATTTAGCATTTGACAGTCGAGAATATGTATAAGTGTGTGAAATTAGTTGTTGAAGTTCTAAATTAACAAAATAAAAAGGAAAACTAAGTGGAACTAACCTAGTACTTGCTTGAAACCAACGTTCAATCAGGCTTTTGTCGGCGTAATTTGTCTTACTCAGATCATGCTGCAGCTTCTTGTTGTCCTCCTCGACCTTCTTCTCGCCTAATTGTTCTTTATTAAATATGCAGGATTGTTCGTATGTTGATTCTTCGTTCGCCTCTGGAGGAGTAATTAAGCTTCCAGCTACTGTCAAGATCTCCTCTTTCAGAGAAGAGGAGATCCCGACTTTTTCTAGGACCTGAGTGAGTTGTTCCAAGCTTAAAATCATTGTTAAACCATGTTTAAAAAAAAGGATTCTTACAGCACCCAAAACCAAAATGAAAAAAAACTTGAATAAAAGCACTCTTATTGAAATGGAAAATAATTACTCTTCACAGTTGTGAAATTAAAATGTTCCTGATAGTTGGTAGGGACAGTGAGGAATATACACTGAAGCATCTCTATGACCCTTAGGACCAACACATGTAGATCACGCTTGTAGAATTGAAATTTACACTAACTTGCAGGAATTGAAATTTACACTACCCTACATGTCCTTACCCATATGTCACCTCAGAGTTAGGAGCATGTCTAATCACACTTGCATGAAAAAGAAATTTAAACTACCACACTTGCAGGAATTGAAATTTACACTACCCTACATGTCCTTAACCATATGTCACCTCAAAGTTAGTAGCATGTCTAATTACACTTGCATGAAAAGGAAATTTAAACTACCACACTTGCAGGAATTGAAATTTACACTACCCTACATGTCCTTACCCATATGTCACCTCAGAGTTAGGAGCATGTCTAATTACACTTGCATGAAATTTTTTTTTAACTCCAATCCATCCTGCTTCCCCAACAACGGCACCAAAATGTTGGGCTCTAAAGATGTCCTAAAAACAACCTCTATGCATCAACCAAAGGTAGGCGCTGGCACAAGCGTTTTACTTGTCACCTACGTAGGTTCTTACCTTCTGTTTTCAATACCTAGCCTTTAGAGATGCAACATCTGTAAAGGAACAACAATCGTAAAGGGAACGACAGTTGTTCTATTCAAAGGAACAACACAACCTGCAAAAGGAACAGCAATCGGAACAAAAGGAACAACAGTCGTTACATTGGGCTGAACTAATGTTGAATTAATTGCATTGTAGTATTTACCCAACTATCTAATTTGTCAACCCGGGGTTCATAAACTTACGAAGCACACACAAAGTATATGCAATATTAAAGCAGGACTAATCTAATCTAATGTTTAAGCTACAGATGAAATTGAATCATTAATCTAACACATGACTGAAATTGAATTAATCTAGTTGTGTAAATGAAATTAATCTAGGAATGAGAAATTGCATGAAGGAATTAATCTAGAAATGGAGAACTACATGAAGGAAAAGCAGGTACAACATGTGAAGAGTTAAATAACACAACAACATATGTGAGCTCACGTCAATGAAGCAATCTTCTATTACAATAACCAAATGAATCTTCATAACAAAACAATAAAAGCATGAAAACCAAAACCATGAATCAAAGCTAAGAATCCCTTTCTCTTTCGAATCCTAATGACTACCATTAATGACTACTCTAATTATCTACTTACAACTGATTGAATTCTAATTACTCATAATTGAATTCTAATGAAGAGAGAACACTCTCTTTTATACATGAGAGCCTTGAAGATAAGATAACCATCTCATTATTACAGATCCACTATTCTCTCAACCTATTTCCCATTATTACAAAATATAATCCCTTTAAATCCTCACACATATCTCTCATATATCTTAGATAAGGTATTCCAACCAAATCTCCATGATATTCTCTTTGGAATGGGCTTGAATTATCTCCTCAAATATTGAAATGGTGGAGGAAGTATTCGAGAAGTCCTTTGAATTAATCCTTCACATATTCCTACACATTACAAAGCTGGCACATATTTGAGATATATATGAAAACATGTCAATTTTCTATCATTTAATCATAAATTCCTTTTAAATACTAAAATGAATAAAGTGGAGAACAATAAGGTGAAACCCAAGTATATTTATGGAAATGATATCGTGAAAGGTTAATGGGGCGATGAAATGTGAAGAATGATGAAGGGAAAGGTGGATGAGAATAGGACATTTCTGAGCCCCAACAACGCACGATTAGACAACTTCAAGGTTTACAGGGGAAATCTAACTTTCTACGTTGGTTCATAGTGAATTATGCCAATATTTCTAAGGGTTTCATGTGCCTCTTGAAGAAATACACCCCTTTTATCTGGGATGAGCGAGCCTAGGAGTATTTCAATGCTTTGAAGAAAGCCTTAGTATCAGCCCCTCTGCTGAAGTCTCATGATTACAGTAGAGATTACTTGATTTATATCTCTGCATCTGAAGAGACGATTGGTATGGTTCTAGTTTAGGAGGATGATGAGCTCCATGAGCACGTCATCTACTATATTATTCGAAATTTATTTGGTCTTGAACTTAATTTCTCTCACGTTGAAAAGCTAGGTTTGGATTCTGTTCACGCAGTCCAACGCTTACATCACTATATATTAATTTGCAAGACTATGGTGATTGTCGATGTCAATCCATTTCAATACATCCTTACTAGACATATCATAGGGGGGAAATATAATAAATGGATTTTCATCTTACAAGAGTTTTATCTCGACTTCTCTTCAGCCAAGTCCAAGAAATCACTAGTCTTCGTAGAGCTAACATCCAATTTTCCACGATTAGATGAGGATTTTATCCATGTTGATTCATTTGTGGACGAACACATTTTCCTTGTATCATCATCCGACCCCTAGTATAGAGACATCGTTTTATATCTTCAAACCTTGAAGTTCACTCAACATCTCTCGCGGGATGATCGATGGTGTATTAGATACCAAGAAAAAAAGTATACCATCGTTGGCAACACTTTGTATCGTCGAGGAATAGATGATATCTTGCATCGTTGCTTAACTCATGAAGAAGTTGATTCAATCCTAAATGATTGCCACAAAGGGGCTTGTGGTGGTCACCTAACCGGGCTTGTGACAACCCAAAAAATCCTACGAGCCAGTTATTTTTGGCCTACTATATTTAAAGATTTTATCGAAGGGGTTAAGAATTGTCACCCATTCTAGGTGTTCACTCAGAAAATGTGCTCGCATCCAACCCCTCTTCACCCAGTCATCATTGTCGGTCCCTTCATCAATTGGGGGGTAGATTTCATCGATTGCAACCCCACTTCAGTGGGGGGGAACCAACACATTATCATGGTCGTCGACTATTTTACTAAGTGGGATGAGGCCATGCCTACAATAAAATCTAATGGGAAGACTGCAGCCTTCTTCGTTTTCAACCAAATTATTTCCCAGTTTGGTATCCCAAGTGATATTGTCACTGATCATGGTAGTCATTTTCAAAATGAAATGATGGTAGAACTAGAATCTAATATGGGGTTTAGACATGGTCATTCATCTCCTTATTACCCCCAGGAAAATGGGCAAATAGAGGCTGTCAACAAGTCTCTCAACATGATTTTGAAAAAAACTGGTAGTCAGATTAATTCCAATTGGCACATCATGCTATATCTAGCACTTTGGGCATATCAAACCTCAGTTAAGACTGGCACGAATTTTTCCCCTTTCTAGTTAGTGTATGGTGTGGAGTTGATGCTTCCTGTTGAATGTGAAATCCCTTCTCTTAAGTTGGCAGTCGAGCTCCTACCTGACACTTCAAATTTAGAGCGACGCCTTATACACCTAGAGAGTCTTGACGACCAACATTGAGATGCCCTTATGACTATTGAGGTGAATAAGAAATGTCTCAAGGTTAAGTACGACAAGTCTGTTTGTCCCCAGTTGTATGTTGAGGGTGACTTGGTCCTCTTGTATGATCAATCCAAAAAACCTCTAGGGGTAGACAAGTTTAAACCCATGTGGCATGGTCCTTACATCGTGCGACGTGTTCTAGAAAAAGGAGCCTACAAGTTAGAATATTATGAAGGGAATAAGTTGGTCGAGCCCAGAAATGGGCTCTACTTGAAAAGGTACTATTCTTGAGCCTTAGGCTTGGGTGGAAATCTTTGTATACTAATGTAAATTTAGTGTATATACATCTTTTTTCCACTTTTCTTTTGTCTTTGGCTTGCTTATTGAGTTTTCCCTTTCTTGGAATATGTCAATGGAGTCTTCGGTCTACCTAGGATTCGTAGACAGAGCTAATCATCATACACGAAACTTGGCTTCCACCACTTGGGTGGTTTACTCACTCGAGGGTCTTCTGGTGTCTTCAGGTGGTGTATGCCTAGGGATATCCATGAATAATGTGGCTTAATATTGCGTCATCATAGAAATTTTGTGCAATGCTATATCGCATGGTATTCACTCTTTAGAAGTTCACCTGGATTTCCAGTTAGTAGTATGTCAGTTGAATGGTCGTTACCACGTGTGTGATCCTACTTTAATCCGTCGATTCCTACGGGTACTTCTTTTAGAATGACAATTTGATTTTATTGCATATTATCACATTCCTAGGAGTTCTAATCATGTATTTGATGCCTATGCTAAATATGTTTTAGATTGGCATTTGTTACATTAATAAAGAAAATAAAACCGTCACATCAATGTACACATTGTAAGATATAAGTAAAGCCGAAGATCCCTTTTTATATATTTCAAAATATGGTGTTTATATTACAAAATTGACGCTAAAACCCTCAATCAACATATACATCCGATATACATATCCCACGAAACCTATGCACGTGGCACCGGGTGTGTTATCACTCCAGGAAACTCTCCTAGGTTGTAAGTCGGAGATGCCTGGTAACTAACTCTTTTTGGAAATATTTTCTTTCTATTTGAGGTGGTTTTTGGATCAAGATGAATATCTAGGGACTGAACTGTGTCTTCAAGACTGTCTAGAAATATAAAATCTCACAAGGCCTTCTAATAATGCAGTCAGACAAGGTTTGATTAAATGGGGAAGAAAACAGCTATTGAACCAGATTATACTTCATACAAACAAGCACAATGGGTTTAATAACCAAATAAATAATGTATGATTATCAACTAAAACAATTAACCAGTGAGATGACAGTCACTGCAAATTGAATGAGCATCAACAAAGAACTTTCACTCATAAGATATCAGAGAAGAGAGGAGAAAAATCTGACCACACAACTGAAGGAAGCTTGAAATTTTTTATATAATAAGAATAAGTCTGTTGATTATAGTGACAACATCATAGAACCCAAAATCGAACCCCTTCTTAGTCTTCAGAATGTATCTTTATAGCTTTTACAA
>ML783033.1:267742-313499 GCA_009831015.1 Picea engelmannii | reverse complement strand
AAAATGTGGATCAGATCAGCTAAAAATAGTAAGTCAAAATCTGATTGCAAAAGATGAGGGATGATCCCCAAAATGAGGTCAATCCCAGATTTCTCTCTTGTTGATTGTTGATGTAGTGTTGGATAACCTCCCAAGGCTGGATGATGACTCTCCAAGAGAGACAAATTCGAATTTGATGAGCTATTCTATTCATTCCTAATACTCTGCCTTCAAAAATGACCAAAACTTAACCAAAGACTCCTCTTTTGACTTGTCTTTCCCAAAATAGCCTTTGGATTTGATGGCATAATCCACCACCTGTCTAGTCCAAAAGGTTTCATCTACTTTTAATTCGAAAATTCCATATCTGGGCGAAAATTATAACATTCTGGCCGTTACAGGATTTCCACAGTGCATAGCCCGTAAAAAATGCTCCTGCACTGTTGAAAGTCGCCACTTTCAACAACTAACGGGTCATAAAATATCGATTTGCGCTGTTGAAAGCGGGCAGATTTTAAAAATCGAATTTCTCGGTCATAAAAAATCTGTTTTTCATGTATGAATAGTCGATCGACATATAGAGAATCTAAGCTATCCAATGGTGTTTTAAGATATTCATTTTGATCTCAGGAAGGGATTGAAAGGTTCCCTACAATTTTAAGTATCATTCTTTCCATTTGCAATTCAAAACTCTAAACGGTCCTTTGTGAACAATGTCTGATATGGAACCAAGGATTTGATTTGATGTTGCCAAACTGGGAGTACAGCCTCTGTACCTGCATCACCGAACTCGAATTTTCCATCCCGGATGTCATGAGTGCTGAGCGTGGGTTCTGGGATGGATTCGAATTACAGTCCTATTCTGACATGCATAATTGAGTTTCTATCATTTCCCACTCTCATCAGCGCATATTTTGGATTTGCCTGACGTGGGATGATCATATCATCATTACCTTCAGACGTGGATATCACGCACGTGATTCCCGCTTTCTTCAACAACGGCCCGTGGAAAACGCCTCTGTCAACTATTCGCTTGCCACTTTCACCAGCGCGCGACTCTGTGGAAAATCCCTGTTAGCTGCAGAAAGTATGCACTTTCAACAGCGCACAAATATTTAAAAAACACTCCTTAGCTGTGGAATGTATGCTCTTTCAACATCGCGTGACCTTTCAAACACTGTTCCATAGCTGCGGAAAGTATGTACTTTCAACAGCGTGCCACCCGCGACTTGGTTTTCGGACCTTTTGAAATTCACCACTTTCAACAGTGCATCGACTAATGAAAAGTGCTCCTTAGCTGATGAAAGTCGCCGCTTTCCACAGCTAACGCTCAACTTTTGGACACACATTAGTTGTTGAAAGTGAATTATGCAAATTTTGAAAAGAAGACTTTATGGAACATATTATCTTCTAAGACAAAAACCAAAACCTAAGTTTTGTAGCTATAAAGACTCAAAAATTAATTGAGGCAACTACCGATAGCCATGCTATCCACAACAAAACTCGACCAAAAGGACAATTTTATTTTGGGAGATAACAGGGTGTGTGTCATGGTATAAAACCACAGCATTTGCGAGACGCTGGAAGATTCATACCAATGCTCTAGGTACACCAACCACCTATCATTGCATGGCTTCAGGTAGATCCTCTACCTGAACCATTGGAATCCTCTATGTCAAATGAGACAGGTTTCCCTACACATTTTGTATAAATCTCTTCGCTTCTCCTCCCGCCACCTCATCTCCCTAGTTCCTCTATCTATGTCGAGGGAATCCCTCTGGCCATCGTAGACCCATGTCTACAATTACACAAATGTCTAGTTAGTATGTAAGCACCATCCAAAAAATATTTTTTTCCTTAATACAAAAATACAAAAAAAATGATATATTTAAAAAACATTTTACCTATGTCACTGTAGGCGGCCCCTGGTGGAAGTGGCATATCTTGATCTCCTCTAAAATCGATCCCTGCATAGGGATAGTTGTCCAGATAAATGACTTGTCGCTACCACCAGAAGAAAAGATCATTGTTGTAGGGTGTTGACACCCTACCTCCCCCCTGTAGTCTCATGACCTCGATCCACCGCGCCATAGCTGGATCGCGTGGTCCTTTAGGAAGAATCTCCACTCTAGGTCCCAGACCTGGAAGCTACTCTAAAAAGAAGTTGCAAAGAATAGAGGAAAACCTAAAGTTTCACTTACTCCCCTGTTTGGACTCTGTCAATTGACCTTTCATATTGGTCGGCAGTGACGTACACTAGTCGTAGACAGTGGGTCTCGCACACTCTACTGCGTAAAACATGAGCGGCCTTGATGCCTGGTGCAATGAATCTGAACCAATAATATTGGTCAATACAAGCACAATGATCTTCAGGCTGAGGTTATTTATTGCCCAGATAGGGAGTTGACTTCCCACCTTGGGATTCCCTGCTACACAGTGGGCATCGATATACTCCTCGATCTTCATCCCACTCCCTGCTCCACATGACTTGAGGTTTACAACCTCTCCTCAACGTGATAGACTATTCAAGAATTAGATGTCCTCTACTTCGATCATCAATGGTTGTCCATCAAGGATAAATCTTTATCTATTAGGATCCCAGTAACCCACCAACATCTCCAACAACCTCACTTGGGCCCTCATTCCTTTGAGAGCCCAAAAATTATACAAGCCACATATTTTTAGAGCCACTTGAGCCACTGGATCTCGATCCACAACTGCATATACCTCCTCATGTTCTCACTCTCTCCATTTAAGGACCATTCTACAAAAGACAAATCAATTTTTGAGCTAGAACCCTTCTTTTAGGCCATTTGTGTACTTGTACGCGGATTCCCTTGCATACAATTGCATGTAGGGCTTAGTACACACACCCTGTGGTTCAAACAGAGGTGTATACTTAGTCATATATGTGACCTAAACAAAGGTAGCCCATGTACAACGAAATCCATAATTTACGCCCTCAAAAACTAAAAAATTGAAACCTAATCCAAAAATGTAATCCATTGAATTTGAAGAGGATGAGATGTAGAGTTACCTGATCTAGACGGTTCGTGATTTCGTTGCCCGATGCTCCCGCAATCGATGTTTGAATGTTGGAGGTATTTTTGGTCCAAATTGCACTATTTGGGTAAAAATCAAAATGGTACAGTAATTTTTTATCTTATTACTATTTATAAGCTATTTTTACCCACTTTATATAGTTTCATCCTATTTTTTCACCTAATGGACTAATTCAATAGTGGTTTTGAGATAGATTTTGTAGTTTTGACTCAGTTTTCTTATGGATTTCAACGTCATGATTGGTCATTCGTCACCTCAGGCAGGTATTTTCATAACCTAGCATGTAGGATAGGTATCCAATCCATCATGCATTTTTGAATTGTCCTCCGACTACCATTTTTTACGCCTTAGGTACGAACCCATTTGTTGTGAAACTGAACCTTCCATCTATTATAAGTAGTGTCGCTAATAAATGGTAGAGACTTACCAAACATGGGTGCCCTAGTTAGATTCCCTTTGTAATTTGGTGCCCATGTCGAGTTTTTCCTTAGGACTGGGAGTCCATTATAACTTGATACATGACTTTATGACAAGCCTCATTTATCACTCATGCACATGCAACCTTATTCCCCGTGGACTCCCAAAAACGAGTCTTAGTTAAGCTCTTTTCCGACTCGTCTAAAAAAATGAAAGGATTGTCGAGTGATTTTTCCCTTTCACACTCGTTAAATTGGATTTGAAAGGTCATGAGTCTTAGTTAAGCTCTTTTCCGACTTGTTACCAAAAATAGAAAAGATCACCGAGCGAACTTGTCTTTTTCACACTCATAAATTAGATTTGAAAAGATGTCTATTTGGAACAAGTTTACCCCTTTTTCACACCAAATAGACTAAAATACAAAAAAATGACATTTTTTGGTGTTAAGTTGTGATTGCATATCATGCCCTCGCTTGCAGTATTAAGCCTTTAGCCGGTTCTCTCTTTGCATTATAAACCATTGCCTAAGTCATTTTTTGCATCCTCAACCAAGAAGAGCCTTTATATCCTTCGCAATTTGACACCCAATACCCTGGAGGGAACATCACCCCGAGTGTCCATCTCCAACATGAATTTCCTTGCATTGAGCATAAGTACGTTCCACTATTGGAACTAATTTTTCTTACTTGTGACACTCGTTTCCTCCTCTGTATCATAGCATTCATTTGTTATGAAAAAAAAAGATGGCCAGGAAGGGAGTACTATATTATATTTGGAAGCAGTCATGTCGCCTTTGAAAAAAGAACAAATTTATTGAGTCCTTGCATCATCATAATTTTGGGTTTATCATGGTCTTAGGAAGCTGGTCTCATTACAGAGTTTTCTCTATCAACTAGTTACTCTTCCAATCCCCATAGAGAACATTATCAATGCCTCCTGCATTTGATAGTTATACCATTGGGTCTATGCTGCCGAAGAATACCATATGTCTCATGCTCTTGTTCAAAGGAAGTATATCAACCTGTGTCAGCCACTCCTCAGAAATATTGACTTTGCATGTCAGCCATACCCTTAGTTTGTCTCATAATCACATGATACTATGGTCTTATCATGCACCCTAGCCCTACTATCATTATTGGTAGGTCACCTTGAACCCAACAATCAACATTTCATCATTGTTCGTTGACTGGGTGGTTTCCCTTGTGTTCCACGACAAGACATCTATTTACACTTTGGGATTTGTGCAGTGTCTTGGATTCCATTAGCCTTATTGGTGGTTTCCTCGCCTTTGTCAACAGTTTTCATCATTGGCTTCTATTCAGAGGGTCTTTTCATGTACCTCTTTCATTTGGTACATGCAAAAGACACACAGGGTTGTTGGTTCGTGAACATGTTCTTCGTCCGATCTCCACCAAATTATGAAGCTCCTACTTTGTTCCTCATGCTGACTGATGGGAGATGCCTTAATTCTCTCCTTTCAGTGGGTCTCTTTCCATCGAATTCAAATCATTTATTTTGGATATGGGACCTAGAGTTTTATGAGTACCTTGAGGTTTGCAGTCATTAGTGGCATGCTCTTTCCCCATTGACAGATGGGAATACATCAATGTCTCCTGATCTATGGATTCCTCAAGTGTTTGATACCGACTCCTTTATTCACACTTGTAGGAATGTACTTGGTGCCTTGATACCTACTTTCATTATTGGTAGGTTGTCTCGCGTTTGTCAACGATATACCTCAATGACCGGTAATCAAATGATGTCTCATTGTGTTCGACCTAAACTCCTTTATTCACATGATGTAGACTTACACCTTGGTGGATAGTGTAGAAGACTTGAAGACATCACTATGTGGCCACAACTTTCTTGAGTTGTTTCTTCCTTTTCATTGGACCAGTACCTATATGACTTCAGTGATCATGGGAGATCATATTGTACTCCATGATATACAGATATCTTCAGATTGGTTTTGAGACTAGTTTCACTAGGCCTTGTTCATGACTATGAAAGCTTTTGGCATGTAACCGCATTTTTATTTTCCTATTCATGGCCAAGAAAACGTATTTGGTATATTTTCCACATGGATCTGCATTGTATTCTATTGGCAGCCATGTATGTAAAGTCAAAACATAATGTAATGAACAACTAGTATTTCTAGCTGGATTTACGCCACTCCACTTCTGGGTTATTTATAATTTATTTCAGCCATCGCAGATACTCCTATGACCTCACACATTAGGGGGCATCTGTTATAGAAATATTTGCCTCAACATTTCTATCTTGCACATAGTGCCTTTTTCCATTTCCCTTTGTAGACTTGTCATCCATTTTTTATGAATACAGAGCTAAAAATACATATTTTTCCACATATACATGCCCTATCTACTATACAACATGCGTATATGCAAGTTGATCTAGTACAACTCGTGTACATCGGTATTTGTGCCAGAAAATAAAAAAATGGAGTCGAGTTTCCATGTCATGATAGGAGATCTCTGATCCTTGGCCTTCCATATACTAGAAACGTTTTGAATCGACCCTTCAGTTGCATTTTGAAGGCTATAAAAGAACAATTCCGAGATATGGAAAAGAGGAGAAAGAATTCAACTTTGAGAGCAAAGTTACTCTAGATAAGTTACTTCATAGTGAGTCTGCATCCCTTTGTCCCTCAAGTCTAAACACAGTGTTCATCCCCCAAGCTCTTTCCCTATTGCTGAGAGAACCTCATTGTCTCTTTTCTATGAGCTTGCCTTTGGTGGAGGATTGAAGTGGTGGAGGCCCAATTGGAAGGAACTTGGTTTCTTGGTTTTGAACCGTGCTAACACGGAAGTCTGTAATGTTATCACTTATGTTGATCATTTATTAATAGAAATACTCCTTTCCCATCCTATTGGTATCGTGCAAATATATGATTATTATCCATGGGCATGTTTCTAATGTTTATTAATGGATTATGCTATATAATGTGCTAAACCCTTTATATTATCACTATATACTTGCTCTTCTTGTTTGTTGAGAACTTGTTGCAGGTATAAAGCTTTGGGTAGAAGTGCTCAATGGTGGAACATCATCGAACGTTGGATTGAGGTAGGCCTTTTTCCTATCTTGCACATAAGTTTATATAGCATACATTGGAATTGAGTTGATTTCTACAGTCATACCTGTCTGTTGTGGTTTACCCTGGCCATAGAGAGTTTTTCCCTCATAACAGGTATTGACCAAATAGATCAAGGACCCTATCAACTTCTTGTATATCCTGGGATTCACCAACTCTAAATATGAAGTGAAAACCTTCTTCAGTATGGTAACCATAAGTGTAGCCACTGGTCTATCATCCTCCATCCTAAATATCCTAAAAATATCTACTACGTACTTCCCTTATCTAAGGAATATCTCTATCGATAATTTTCATACCTATAACCCCAACAAATAATGCATCAATCCATTTTCCTTCATCTTGAACTCACTAGCTAAATCTTTCACCCTGCAATAATCTCCTCTACACTTGTGAGAAACAAATCATCAACGTACAAAACCAATATGAGTGGATATTCCCCAACAAGTATGAAGTACAAGTTAGGATCCACCTCACTCTTAGTAAATCCCGTACTCTTTAAGTATTCATCAATCCTATAATACCATTCCCTAGGTGTTCATTTGAGTTCATACAAGTATTTCTTAAGCCTACAAACAAGAGACTCCCTCCCATGTAACTTAAATCCATGAGGTTTCTATGTGTATATTTCCTCCTCAATGATCCCATTGAGGAAAGTTTTCTTCACATCCATCTAATGTATCCTCCACCTTATAATTGAAGTAATAGAAATAATATATCGAATAAAATGATACCCAAAAAATGGATAAAATTCTCCTCATAGTCCACTTCCTCTTTCTAGGAGAACCTTATTTCCAAAAATTTCACATTGAACTTATCAATGCTACAATCTGGAGCATGTTTGATCTTGTAGAGCCACCTGGAACTCACAATTGAATACCCCTTTGATCTTGTCACTATGTCCCAAAAATCATTCCTCGTAATAGATGTATACTCCTCTACCATGACATCCTTCCATACATGTTGATCACCACTTTCTCAAAACTGGAAGGCTCAACATCAATGATGCAAATCATAAGAACCATATAGTTATGAAACTTCCTCAGAGGCTTGCACTCTCTGAACACACTCCTAGGATCCTCACCATCATCCTTCAATGTCTATAATAGCCACCTGGGTTTCTTGATGGGAATGGAAGGGGATAATGCCTCCTTCCCACTTGAAGTCTGGATTGTTGACTACTACTCATCCTTCAGAGTATGTTTCTCCTCATCCTCTATCAATGATGATGACTCATGAGATATCCTAGATGTCAAACTATTCTAAAAATCAACATCTCTTCTCACAATTGTATTCCTCTGCACTAGAATGAATATCTAGTAATCCTTTGAGGTCTCAATATACCCCGCAAATATACCCTTCTATCCTAAAGGCTCCAACTTCTTCCTCTTCTCCATAGGCACATGGATGTATACTAGATATGAAATATCCTCAAATGTCCTATCTTTGGCTTCACTCTTGAGAATGCATCCTCTAGAGTCTTTTCCCCCAATATCCTGTGAGGACTCATGTTCTACACATACATTATCATGTTACATGCATCTACCTAAAGAAAGATAGGAAACTCTTCGTCATGTATAATAGCCCTGGAAAAACCAATGATGGATCGATTCTTTCTCTCTGCAACCCCATTCAACTGAGGGTTGTGTAAGAATATCAAATCCCTCTTGATCCCTACCTCCTTGAAAAAATACTTGAAGTCATTGGAGGTGTAATCCCCCCCATTATCTGACCTCAATACCTTTATCATATTTCTTGTCTAGTTCTCCACCTAAGATCTAAAATCTTGAAATTAAATGAATACCTCCTATTTCGTATTCATAAAGAAGATCCATTTCTTTTGGAAAAGTCATCAATAAACATCACATAGTATGACGATCCTTGCACCTATTCTAATAACATAAAACCAATCACATATGAATGGATAAGATCCAATATCCTTTTGTACCTATTCTCGTTTCTTAAAAAAACATCCTTGGAATTCTTGCCAAGTGCACACCCTCTGTAGACTCCTTGTTGCTCAATAATGAACTATGGAAGACCTATAACAATCCCCCTCAAAATCGAAAATTCCCTAGAGTGTATGTGTCGCAACCTACAATGTCACAACTTACATAGGTCATTACTATCATGTACCAAATACTGAGTAGGATTACCACGTAACCTATACAAAGTGCCCTTTCTAACCCCAATGACCACTACTGTGTTGGGGAGATATTTATTTGGATGTATGAGTACTTTCCCTCTCTAAAAAGTAATGAAAAAACCCTTGTCCTCCTTAGCCTATAATGAAACCAAATTCTTCTTCAAACCTGTTGGCAGCCAATTCACTTTTTTATTATCCTATAAGCTACCTACACCTATGTCTTGCAAACATCAAGTTTTTCGTCGCATTTTTCAAATAGACGACACTTTCATTTCTTGCGACATTTACACATTTGTCTTTGTTAAGTTTTCACGACTGTAAGCGTGAAAACCTCTCCTTTCAAGGTCACATTTCGATCACTATCTGAACTGTCATGATCTTTTTATCGATATTTTCTATTGCACTTACCTTTTGTTTATCGTTATGTGGCTGAAAGGACTTTCAAACTATGCTCATTGGACATTTTTATATTGATTTCATAACTTGATTTTATTGAGTTTGTAAGGCATTGAGCATTTGGATTTACACTTTTTATGACTTGCATGATCTTTGATTCTGCATAAGGGTTATGATTAAATTTATTATATATATATGATATAATCCTTATGTTAATTTTTTCATGACTTATTGGATTGTCAACTATATGAATATCATTTTGGCACCTTGGTTGAACTTTTGATTATATGAATTAATACATTGGCACATAATGATTTTGGTGTTGATCTATACGTCGAATGTTTTGAACACTATGGCATAGTGTTGGCACGTACTGGTATACACATTTGATTTCATTGGTTGTACACATGGCTTAATGGTTGAACTATTATTATGGAATGAATAGCTATGAAATTTGGCGGTTGTACTTGGGTAATGAATATTATGCATGGCAGACTCCACCACCTTCGCATGCGCGCATTTATGCTTACCCCTTTTGGCTCGATTCAGTGTTGTTGGTTCGGGTAGCTCTGTTACTGTGTGTTGATGAATTTGAACCCTTCCCTTACCATGCATTCAGCTCCATGGCACCAGTCATGCAAGTTGAACCCAATGGAAACCAGGCCCTGTTAATGTTTGACAATGCCCGCCAAGATTTGGCAGACAGTGGATGGCTTACCTTCGTGGAACGTTTCGAGGGTTTTAACCTTTGTGTAGCTCAATAGTTTGCCATGACCTTCGATGGTTGTCGAGCCAAGGTAGGCGATGTACAGTTAGAGATTGATGAATAGTTCATCAGCTCAGCCATGGGGTTATCTACCTGTGGACAACGTTGGTTTAAGAATTGCAAGGTCAGGGAAGTTCTGTGGACATTGTTGTTTCAATCGCACAAAATCACCTCCTGTGATAGAGGTATGCCCGTAACTATGCTCAAACAACGTTGGCATGATTTGTTAATGATAATCAAGAAGTTTGTGACCTACGAAGGTCGATACGGACTTGTGTTCCTCCACCACCTGTGTTTGCTTATGGTTATTATGGATACTCTCTCAATATGCCCTATTATTTGCATCGTATCCTGTTTAAAATGTCGAAGAAGTACAAAAGACACCAGGCTGACAGTAGCCTTTTTCATTATGGGCTTGTTAAGCTTATTGTTGTCTGTCATTTGAGTCTACACAGGGATAGTTGGAGAAATTTCATTGCTCGGAATGGTTTCAAGGATCCAAACCCTACACAGGTTGACAAACCTGTGGTGAGTGAGGTCAAGGTTGTACCCCCAGTGCCCTAGCATGTCCTTCTGCCTAAACCCTCGGTCGACCCTCCTATCGAATTACCCCACACTGTGACTAATAGTGTTGAGGCTGTTAAGCCTATGAGCAAAAAGCCCAAGGCAAACCTCATTGCAAATGTTAAAGGGAAAAGGAATTCACGTTTGATTTCACGAATGGAAAGGTACAAGCCAAAACCCCCTATCGAGCCAAACCCTATCGTGTTGAGTGAGGACTCTGATTCGAAAGTGGAGCATTTCTTAGCTCGCGAATATCCCTATTCACAAGGTTTGTGTGCCGAACCCTCGTATGATTTTGTATCAAACCTACCCCCCTGCCTAAAGGATGACCCTAACTACCCAGGCATTGAGTTTCCTTGTGAAACCCTCGGTCATTTTCCCAAACCCGCGCCTACTCTGTCTAAACCCACACAGTCACCATGTGATCAATGCAATTCATGGTTAGAGCGATATTATATTGATGTTCCAATACTCCAGTCAAAGATTCAGTCACTAGAGGACCAAATTGCAGTGCTAACCAGTCAAAAGGCCAAGCTCCAAGCAACGGATAAAAAACAAAAGACGACCGGCTCCATCCTGTTTAAAAGCGTGGAATCAGCCACGGCTGTTGTAAATTCCAAGCTGGTATAAGCAAGCAGCCTCGTCACTACACAGGTATGGAAAATTTGATGTCATTTTGTAAATAATCTAGGTTGTTATAATGTTTTTAAACAGTTCTGTTCACACCTTGAATGGCTCTGTTATATTGCGTGCATTCTATATATAGCTTTGCTTTTAATAGAAACAAATTTTGATTCGATATACGATTTGATTATTCCCAGTTTAGAAATTAATAGATTTTGATTGGATTTGAGTGATCTTCGAATTTGTTTGATTGTTTGCCTTCAAATGAATTGATTTGTATCCGACTTGAAAAGGAAATTTTTCATATTCAGTTTGGAACATAATCATGCTCAGATTTGGTTCTGTTATGATCCATATGCTATGATTGATAAACGAATTGATTGAGTTTGATTGTTACGATTTTTCGCGGATCCGATTTCATTATCATTGGTATGCTATCATTGGTAAACGTCTTCGGGAAGATACTTGTTACGATGTTGTGTCGTGTGATTTTCTATTTTTGATTGATTCCAAGTTAAGGAGAATGACTTTGTTTCTTTGATGAAAACAATACACTCAGATAGCATTCGCGCCCGAATTGGAGAAGAATCTGAATCATAACAATTGTGTGAAAATCCTTAGCTAAATCGATTCGTTTTTTTTCTAAATTGGCAAGTCCGTTTTATAAAATGAGTCCAGATTCTAATTAATACTCTGTATTTTAGATTTGTGAAATGAATTGGTCAAACTCTGTTACGATTCGTTTGATTGAAACGATTGTGATCAAAATTAATCGATCCTGTCTGTGGACTGTGCAAGGATCAACGATCGAAATCTATGACAAATTCTGTTTGATTGATCCTGTTACATTTTTGGTTATGTGTCAGTTATGGTTTGAATTCGTTCACAGCCTAAATCTTTTTGCTATACAGTTATCTTGATAATCCTGTTCGATGCGATGATTTCTCCTGTTGATGAGACAAGTATAACGAAGTGTTTGCGATTTGTTATGTTTTCAGTTGAATATCAAAACTATCTCGTTCGATTTGTTGAGACACGATTATGATGTTGTTACATATGATTTACCCGACTTATAACAATAATCGAAACAGAGTATTTCTATCTTTGTATTCAATTAAATGATATGAATCTTTTGCTATATTGTTACATCTATAATGAGTGGAAAGTGATTTTGTTGGATCGGATTGTATCTATTGTTTAACAATCACATACGATATGTTTTTCAATTGGGTATGAAACAATCTTATTACTGTTCGATTATGACTCTGAAGACCCAATTTTGTGGTAACAGAAGAACAGAGTAGTCCTATATCTATGTTCGGTTGAATCATTTTTTATCCTGTTTAATGTTGAATGATAATATCATTTTGATTCGTTTCAAGTGATCATTGGAAGATAATTGGATTTAATTCTTTTAAAGATTTTGAATCGATTCTGATGTTGATTATGTATCTCATTTTGACTAGCTATAGAATCAGATGATTTTGTAGCTAGTCTATAGAATTTAATTTTTTTCATTTTATTGATAAAAGAGTCTTCTAACTTGTCTATTTTGGATCCTTTTCAGGTGAACTCGAATTGCGTGGGATTTGATGGACAGTTTAGAGGATATTTGGATGATTTATTTTCATTTTAGTTTCCTAGTTTAGTTGATCTTGGGAATATTTTCCCAGATTATGTAAACAGTTTGATACTTTCCACAGCGAGGTTTTACCCTATGGAAAAACTTATAAATACTTATTATTTTTGTAATAACACCATCCTCATTCGTGGGAGAACAAGGATATGGAATTTTAATATAGAATGAGACATAATTTGATGTTCTGCTACAGCTTTAGCTTTTCATAATATCAATATTTTGTTTCATGTTTATGTGTATCTATTTGCATTTGGTTAATGACTACTTTAGCTATCTTAGTCTTTTGCAAATGATATAATTTAATCAATATAATCCATATCTGATTTTTTCCAGTGTTTAAAAAAACATAGCAATTACTTGATTCAGTTTGTGAATGATAGATTTCTCTTCTTCATAAGTTGAATTATTAAGTATAAGTTTTTACATAACAGGTTTCCCTTATTGCAGAGATTTATAAATCATATAATTGTTATGATTTTTTATGTCTTGTTTGTCCTGTAAAAAAACTCAAAGAGAATTGTAGCTATCGTTTACGAGAAGCTTTTGGATTATCTGGTGCGAGTTTCCTTCCTCCGACCAGCTTCGAATTCATCATACACAGTACAAATTTGGAGCGTTTCCGGGTCAGTTTGTCATTTGTTTGTTAAGTATATTATTAGTAGTTTAGTTTAGATATAAGTTTAGTTAGATATATGTGTAGAATTAGTATATTAGATTGTTTAATTTCAGTAAGTTTTATTTCTTGTTTATAAAATTATAAAATCAAAAAAGAAATACCTTTCTCTGTCTTAGGGCAGAAAGCAAATGAGTTTTCCAGGTTTTATTTAAATCTGTATTTTGTAGATATTGTATATTTTGTGAATAAGTTAGTAGTTTGTATACATAGAAATAGTAGATTAGTTAGTTTGTTTTAATAGTTAGTTTTAATTAGATTAGTTAGTTTAGTTTGTTTTATTTAGTTTTAGTTAGTTTAGTTTTAGTTAGATTAGTTAGTTTAGATTAGTTTTCTCTTTGGTTTTCCTAGGACCTTAGATCGGCCAACAGAGCCGCTAAGCCCGTCAGGGTGGTTCATTCCAAACGGCTTGGGTTATTAGACAACCCCGAACCGGTTCCACTCTCTCAGTTGACGGACGGTCAATTTTGCCCGTCAACAAATGGTGCTAGAAGGAGGGCCTGAACTTAATTAATGGCACGAGGCGGTCGCAAGACTCCTCCCCCCCCTAATCACTCACCTATAGTGACTAGAAGCCGTTCACACGATAATATTCCCCTTCAAACAATAACTACTTCAACCGACGATCCACAGATCACAGTTGAGCCAGCAACCCCTAATCCTACAGGTGGTGACATACAAGAGATTTCCCGTCAATATGTTATCAAAACACATAGTGCCTTAGCTCGTCTTAGGAAACCAAACCGTCTGTGGGGTCAACCTTTGGACTTCTCTAATATCAGAGAACAATTAGGTGACACTAACGTCACTGTGAATCCTACAGATCCAAACTTAAATCCTATTGCAGGAGGATCTGGGATACCTCCTTCACCACCTCCCTCATATCCTTCCTCTTCTTGAGGAGATTCTTTTTCTGACGAAGGCAATTCATCTTCTCAGCCTTCCACACCCACTACCCCAATGGAAAATCAGAACAACCCTGCTAGACCTTGGTTGGACCAGGATGCTCTAGCTGTACCTGGAGCTCAGCACCCTTTACCTAAACACCCGAAGAAGTGGCTTCCTAAGCTTGATCTTGATTCCAAACAGATAGATGAAGATCATATTAAAAAATTTATGTTAGCCATTAGGCTCTGCAATGTTGAAAATGAAGAGGTTGTCTGTAGGTTGTTCCCTTATACTTTTGAGGGTAATGCATCCGATTGGTACTTTGCCCAACAGCCCCATACCATCGTGTCTTGGGAAAAGTTTGAGTCATGCTTTTTGGAAAAATTTAGAGATGGTAAACCTCCGGAAGTCTTAGTCATGGACCTTTCTAGCTTAAAAATGAACCCAAAAGAAAAAGTTAAAGATTTTAATCAAAGATTCTTAACACTTAAAAATTGAATCCCTGCAAATTCTATGCCTGCTGAGAGTCTTGTAATAGATTACTACACTAAAGCTTTACATCAAAGTATAGCTATTTGGGTTAAACGATCTAAAAAGGCCACGTTGTTAGAAGCCTTCGAAGAGGCTAGTCAGATTGAAAAAGACATACTTAGTCTTAAGGACTCTTCTAGCAACGAAACTGAAACTAGTTCTTCTTCCAAAAAGAAGATTGGAATTCTCCCCAGACCTACTCAAAGTAAAACACAACCTGAAAACTCTGATTTGGAAAATTTAACTAAAGTTGTTCAAAAACTGTCGAATCAAGTTATAGACTTAAAAAGGTCAACTGAAGAAGCTTCCTCGAGTAAAGGACCCTACAAACCTCCTTTCTGAAATCCTTTTCCTACCAAACAACCTGATCCAAACCCCGAAGGCTTAAATCTAGAAAGTTTGCAATGTGCCCTTCAAACAATTCTAGAAGCCCAAGATAACTTGATGCCCCTGAGACCCCTCAGGAGGAAGTTGAACAGGAAATAGTTCAAGAAGATGAGTCTTCTCCAAACATCTTTGGACACTTCTCAGACAACATCTTTCAAGCTAACTTCGAGACTGTTCACCCTTATAACACTAGGAGTAAGAAAACAAACAAGCCTTCTATTGAGAACACTACAACTTCACCTCCAAAGCCATCTAAATTAGTAGAAACTAAACAGAGTAATGTCAACCCTAACTTAGATTATGATGTTGTTGAATATCTTAAAAAATTAAGGGCTAACATTTCTATTTATGAGTTGTTGAAGTTTCCATTTCTGTTACAAAAAATGTTGCAAAATATTTCAGAGAATGGAAAAAATGGCAGTCCCAATGGTAACAAGGTTGTGCAAAGCAAAGTTCCGCAGAAGACTTCCACTAAAAATAATCCTGATCCTCAAGATAAAGGAAGCCTTCCTGTAACCCTTGTAAATAATGTAAATAATGTAAATAATGTAGATAAAGTAGCATTAGAAATTGCGAGTAAAAAGCCACAAGCTACTACTCTTAGTACTCGCAAGAATGTACCTTCTTTTCTTTTAACTTTCGAGATTTTCAACATAAATGTGCATAATTGTATGGTGGACTCAGGAGCGTCATCCAATGTGATGCCTTGGTCTGTTTGCCAAAAGATTAACACTGAAGTGGAACCATCTACTTTGAAAATCATACAACTTGATCGGACAAATGTTAAAGTTATAGGCGAACTAAAAAATGTATTGATTAGATTATTGTCTAACCCAAAGGTTCATCAGGTTATTGATATAATCGTTGTGGATATTCCAGAAGTGTATGGTCTATTTTTTAGCAGGGACTGGTCGGAGCAGCTGCATGGTTACTTCGTGACGGACTGGTCTCACTTATGGCTTCCAGAGAACGGTAAGCCTAACAAGATCAGAGTGAATCATTAGCGTTACTTTAAGTTCACGGTCATGGATTTGAATGATCCTAACGAACCATATACACCTTCTACTGACTCACCCGAAGTCCAAGGGATGGACACCTTCTTCAGAAATTTCATGGCTGAGGTTTCACCTATCAACAATCAAGAACAACAATCCAAGATCGTAGCATATATGAAACCAACAACTTCTATGCAACAGTCCCATGTGCCCGATGGAAACCAAATTTGGTCTCTATATTTCGATGGTTCTAAGTCTAAAGAAGGAGCTGGTGCAGGCTGCATCATTATCGATCCGGCAGGTAACAAGACATTAATGTCTTGTAGACTAGAATTTGAATGTACTAACAATACTGCAGGATATGAGGCTTTACTGCAAGGTCTCAGAAAAGCCTTGGATATGAACATTCAAAACCTGGTCGTATTTGGCGACTCTGAAATAGTGGTTAGGCAGGTAAGAGACTCTATACACTGTCTTTCCCCGCATCTCAAAAGTTACCAGTCTGAGGTATGGATTTTAATGAACAAATTTTCTGCTTTCAATGTAAATTCCATTCCTAGATTAAATAATGCTGAAGCAGATCTACTAGCTAACGTAGCCTCTAAACTTCTTCCTACAGAAGGCTTGTCCCCAAACGCATTCTCCGTCGAGCTATTGTTTCGACCATCTATTCCTGACAATATCACAAACTGGAGAGTATTTGACGATGATCAGCAAATCATTAACTTTCTGCACATGGAAGAAACCTTTCAAGGCGCAGTGATAGAGGAACATACGCACAACGACAATTTGCATGATTTTACGGTAATACCTGATCCGAAATCTCTTGAAGCTCTATCGGACATGGTAAATTTTATACCTAAATCCATAGTTATATTAGAAATTTTTTATGATTTTGAAGATAAATTTAAAAAGACGGTCAATTGTAAAACCAATAGTTCCTCATTGTCTTATGAAAAAGTGAATTTAGGAACTAGCGAAAATCCTCAGTGCATTAATCTAGGCTTGGGATGTTCTAGACAAGAAAAAGTTGTTTTTGTTAAATTATTTAAAGAATTTAAGGATGTCTTTGCATGGACATACGATGATCTTAAAATGTTTGATCCTAATATCATACAGCATGGCATCCCGATGAAGCCCCAAACCTTACCCTTCCAATAGAAACTGAGGAAAATGCACCCTAAACTAGAACCGATTGTTCAAAAAGAATTGTATAAGCTCCTAAGTGCTAAAATAATTTTTCCTGTTAGGCACACTCAATGGGTGTCCAACCTTGTCCCAGTTCAGAAGAAAAACAGGGAAATTTGACTTTGCGTCGATTTCTGAAATCTCAATAGAGCGTCTGACAAAGACAATTATCCTGTCCCACCTATGGAACAGATCCTGCAACAGGTATCTGGTTCCGAGAGGCTATCTTTATTGGATGGTTTCTATGGATACAACCAAGTCCTAATGTCTCCACCAGACCAACTCAAAACCACCTTCCGTACCCCGTGGGGCACTTATGCTTATCGAAAAATGCCCTTTGGATTGATTAACGTTGGTGCTACCTTTCAGAGAGTAATGGACATTGCTTTTCAAGACTTAATCAATCACTCCGTCGTAGTTTACTTAGATGATGTGACCGTTTATTCTAAAAACAAAGACGATCATCTAGCTCACTTACGAGCCGTTCTGCTACGATGTCGTAAATACGACATCTCCTTGAACCCCAAAAAGTCCATCTTTGCAGTAGAACAGGGTAAACTACTAGGATTCATTGTGTCTAGTGAAGGAATGATTATTGACCCCGAGAGGACTCAAGTCATCACTAAACTTCCCCCTCCTACATCCAAGAAATCCATGCAGTCTTTCTTAGGCCAGATTAACTTCGTGAGAATATTTGTCCCCAGCTTCTCCGAAATGGTCAGGCCTCTACAGAACCTGATTAAGAAAGACACCCAGTATCACTGGGGACCCACAAAAAATCGACCTTTTAATGCCATAAAGAAGGCCATAATAGACGCCTTGTCTCTCATGAGCCCTGACTTCTCTCAAGATTTTACACTCTATACTTTTGCCTCTGATCATTTCTATGCCACAGTCCTAACTCAGAAGAATTCCAAGAACAACGAAGTACCCATCACATTTATGAGCTATGCTTTCAAAGGTGTTGAACTTAACTACCCAGTGGTTGATAGGAAAGCCTACGTTTTTTTCAAAGCAGTTAAGCATTTCCGGTCCTATATTTTGAAGTCAAGGATGAAAGTCATTGTCCCCTACCCTGCCGTAAGGAACTTGTTAGTGCAGAAGGAGTTAGGAGAGAAGAGAGCTAACTGGGTCACCTCCTTGCAGGAGTATGACTTAGATATCACCCCAGCTCAGATCGTGAGAGGCCAAGGGTTGTGTAAGTTGGTTGTTGATTCATAAACAGGACAACAAGAAGATAGTGATACGTCAAACCTAGGACAAAGCGATCAAAGTTTAATTTTTTGCACACAAAACCTCGTTAGTCCTTGGTACGGCGATATTAGATTATGTCTTGAACATGGATCAGCACCCTATCACCTTGACCCCGCCAAAAGAAGATCATTGAGACTAAAGTCCACCTCCTTTCATCTAGTTAACGGTATACTGTTTCGTCAAAATTTTGACGGCGTACTAATGCGCTGTCTCGAGAAAGACGAAGCAGAAAAAGTCTTGCTAGAGTTGCATGCAGGAGAAGCTGGTGGTCACTTCGGTGGCGACACCACTACTCATAAGTTTTTAAGAGCTGGTTATTACTGGCCCACGCTTTTTAGGGACGCCCATGCCTTGTGTCATAAATGTATTATCTATCAGAAAGCTTCAGGGCGGTTACAAAAACCAGCCTTTCCCTTGCAACCCGTCTCAGTAGATTCTCCTTTCCAGCAATGGGGCCTTGATATCATAGGTCCAGTTAACCCTCCATCCTCGCAACAGCACAAGTATATTGTGACAGCGACAGATTACTTTACACAATGGTCTGAAGCTGCTGCGCTAAGAACTGTCAACACCAGTCAGGTGATTGCCTTTCTAAACTTGAATATTATCACCCGTTTCGGTATCCCTGACTGTCTAGTCTTCGACAATGCTTCATACTTTTCTTCTCTTGAGATGGGAGAATTTTCTTTGGAGAAAGGAATAAAGATGAAGTATTCTACTAGTTACTACCCCCAGGGCAACGTCTTAGCAGAATCAACAAACAAGAACTTGATTAAAATTATCAAGAGAACCGTGGCTGAAAATCACAAGAATTGGCACAATGCACTGCTGAACGCACTGTGGGTTGATAGGGTAAAACCCAAATCCGCTATAGGTAACTCCCCCTTTTTTCTCATTTATGGTAGAGAAGTTATTCTTCCACCACACATTCTTTTTCCTTCGCTTCAGTTGTCACAAAAGGTCCAAGAAGAAGATTGTCCCCCTTTAGAAAACCGAATCAACGCTTTGATGAAGCTAGATGAAGTAAGAGCCCAAGCTAAGCGTAATTTAGATCAACATCAACAATTTATTAAAAGTTGGTTCGATTCTAATTCTGCTTCTGATAGGAATTTTGAAGTAGGCGATCTCGTCTTAAAATGGGACAAACCACACGAAGGAAAGGGTGAGCACACAAAATTTCAAAACTTATGGATTTGACCGTTTTTAATTGATGAAAAGTTGGGTCCTAGTTCCTTTCGATTACAGAATCTTGAAGGGCAGCTTGACACCTATCCGGTGAATGGCCAAGCCCTGAAAAGATACTTTGCTTGATAACTACCCTTGTATATTATGTATATATTTTTTTGTTTGCGTTTTCGTTTGCTTTCTATTTTTTTATTTTGATTTGAATTGATCAGTTTGTGTTTTTTTGGACATACACATACCTGTACACTGAGCCATTCAGATAAAGACGATAGAAAAATTTCTTCGCTGAAATAACTTCTGAAGATTTGTACAAACATCAATGATATATCTCTGAAATTGATATCTATGTTGGAAAATTTTGTTGTTTGAAAGAAGTTTACTGACTTTCAATCTCTGAGCAAAGATGGTCATGATCATCTATTATCTTTTTACGCTGTCCCTTTTCCGTAAAGGAATGACTCAAAAGATGTCTCCCTGTCGTAGGAATTTGTTTTGTAAATAAAACATTTCTAGAGATAAATAAAGGACAGTGCTAAAAAATTCTGATGAGTACTAAAAAATATGCTAAAATATCAAGATTTTCAGCGTCACCCCACTCAGCTATATATCTACAAAAGAAAAAAAGAAAAAAATTATTAATAAGAGCTGTGGGAAGTACTTCTAAACCCGCTGGGATACTGAACAGGTCTGCTGGTAGTGGGTAAATGCAAGCATGGCACCAAGATAACTTCGTCGGGGTACTGAACAGGCCTGCTGGCAGCGAAGCAATGTCGGGTACATGAAAATCTGCAAAAAATATAAGAAACCTCTTTAATGTCCTTTATTCTGATCTAGAACTTCTTGACAGGATACAGTTGTCAGAGTGGGTTAAATGGAAACCCTGTCGAGGCTATGGACGCCTGCTGGAAGCAGTGGCCATGCCAACAGTATTGAATATTTTATCTTTAATATCGTGACTTGCTGATCTTAAGACTGTTATTGCTTTTCATCTTTTAAAACATTGTTGGAAAAAAAATGATTTACGATGATGTTTGTATAATTTTCTGGTTGTTATTTTTAAGTTGAAATTTTCTTGGCTATCCTAATCTGAATTTGTTACTGTTGCAAAGATAACTGCTTCTTCCAGTGTGTCACCATTATTGGCATCCAATTCACTTTTTTATTATCCTATAAGCTGCCTACACCTATGTCTTGCGAACATCAAGTTTTTCGTCGCATTTTTCAAATAGATGACACTTTCATTTCTTGTGACATTTACACATTTGTCTTCGTTAAGTTTTCACGACTGTAAGCGTGAAAACTTCTCCTTTCAATATCACATTGCGATCACTATCTAAACTGTCATGATCTTTTTATCGATATTTTCTATTGCACTTACCTTTTGTTTATCGTTATGTGGCTGAAAGGACTTTCAAACTATGCTCATTGGACATTTTTATATTGATTTCATAACTTTCTTTTATTGAGTTTGTAAGGCATTGAGCATTTGGATTTACACTTTTTATGACTTGCCTGATCTTTGATTCTGCATAAGGGTTATGATTAAATTTATTATATATATATGATATAATCCTTATGTTAATCTTTTCATGACTTATTGGATTGTCAACTATATGAATATCATTTTGGCACCTTGGTTGAACTTTTGATTATATGAATTAATACATTAGCGCATAATGATTTTGGTATTGATATATACGTCGAATGTTTTGAACACTATGGCATAGTGTTGGCGCGTACTGGTATACACATTTGATTTCATTGGTTGTACACATGGCTTAATGGTTGAACTATTATTATGGAATGAACAACTATGAAATTTGGCGGTTGTACTTGGGTAATGAATATTATGCATGGCAGATTCCACCACCTTCGCATGCACGCATTTATGCTTACCCCTTTTGGCTCGATTCAGTGATGTTGGTTTGGGTAGCTCTATTACTGTGTGTTGATGAATTTGAACCCTTCCCTTACCATGCATTCAGCTCCATGGCACTAGTCGTGCGAGTTGAACCCAATGGCAACCAGGCCCTGTTAATGTTTGACAATGCCCGCCAAGATTTGGTAGACAGTGGATGGCTTACCTTCATGGAATGTTTTGAGGGTTTTAACCTTTGTGTAACTCGACAGTTTGCCATGACCTTCGATGGATGTCAAGCCAAGGTAGGTGATGTACAGTTAGATATTGATGAACAGTTCATCAACTCAGCCACGGGGTTATCTACCTCTGGACAACATTGGTTTAAGAATTGCAAGGTCGAGGAATTTTTGTGGACATTGTAGTTTCAATTGCGCAAAATCACCTCCTGTTATAGAGGTATGCCCATAACTATGCTCAAACAACATTGGCATGATTTGTTAATGATAATCAAGCAGTTTCTGACCTGCGAAGGTCGATATGGACTTGTGTTCCTCCACCACCTGCGTTTGCTTATGGTTATTATGGATACTCTATCAATATGCCCTATTATTTGCATCGTAGCCTGTTTAAAATGTCGAAGAAGTACAAAAGACACCAGGCTGATACTAGCCTTTTTCATTATGGGCTTGTTAAGCTTATCGTTGTCTGTCATTTTAGTCTGCACGGGGATAGTTGGAGCAATTTCGTTGCTCGGAATGGTTTCGAGGATCCAAACCCTACACAGGTTGACAAACCTGTGGTGAGTGAGGTCAAGGTTGTACCCCCAGTGCCCTAGCATGTCCTTCTGCCTAAACCCTTGGCCGAACCTCCTATCGACTTACCCCACACTGTGACTAATAGTGTTGAGACTGTTAATCCTATGAGAAAAAATCCCAAGGCAAACCTCACTGCAAATGTTTAAGGGAAAAGGAATGTACGTTTGATTTCACGAATGGAAAGGAACAAGCCAAAACCCCCTGTTGAGCCAAACCCTATCGTGTTGAGTGAGGACTCCGATTCGGAAGTGGAGCGTTTCTTGGCTAGTGAATATCCCTATTCACAAGGTTTGTGTTCCGAACCCTCGTATGATTTTGTATCAAACCTACCCCCCTGCCTAAAGGACGACCCTAACTACCTAGGCATTGAGTTGCCTTGTGAAACCCTCAGTCATTTTCCCAAACCTGCGCTTGCTCTGTCTAAACCCACACAGTCACCCTGTGATCAATTCAATTCGTGGTTAGAGCGATATTATATTGATGTTCCAATACTCCAGTCAAAGATTCAGTGACTAGAGGACCAGATTGCAGTGCTAACCAGTCAAAAGGCCAAGCTCCAAGCAACGGATAAAAAACAAAAGACGACCGGCTCCATCCTATTTAAAAACGTGGAATCAGCCACGACTGTTGTAAATTCCAAGATGGTATAAGCAAGCAACCTCGTCGCTACACAGGTATGGAAAATTTGATGTCATTTTGTAAATAATCTAGGTTGTTATAATGTTTTTAAACAGTTTTGTTCACACCTTGAATGGCTCTGTTATATTGTGTGCATTCTATATATAGCTTTGCTTTGAATAGAAACAAATTTTGATTCGATATACGATTTGATTATTCCCAGTTTAGAAATTAATAGATTTTGATTGGATTTGAGTGATCTTCGAATTTGTTTGATTGTTTGCCTTCAAATGAATTGATTTGTATCCGACTTGAAAAGGAAATTTTTCATATTCAGTTTGGAACATAATCATGCTCAGATTTGGTTCTGTTATGATCCATATGCTAGGATTGATAAATGAATTGATTGAGTTTGATTGTTACGATTTTTCTCGGATCCGATTTCATTATCATTGGTATGCTATGACTGGTAAACGTCTTCGGGAAGATACTTGTTACGATGTTGTGTCGTGTGATTTTCTATTTTTGATTGATTCCAAGTTAAGGAGAATGACTCTATTTCTTTGATGAAAACAATACACTCAGATAACATTCGGGCCCGAATTGGAGAAGAATCTGAATCATAACAATTGTGTGAAAATCCTTAGCTAAATCGATTCGTTTTTTTTCTAAATTGGCAAGTCCGTTTTATGAAACGAGTCCAGATTCTAATTAATACTCTGTATTTTAGATTTGTGAAATGAATTGGTCAAACTCTGTTACGATTTGTTTGATTAAAACGATTGTGATCAAAATTAATCGATCCTGTCTATTGACTGTGCAAGGACCAACGATCGAAATCTATGACAAATTCTGTTTGATTGATCCTGTTACGTTTTTGGTTATGTGTCATTTATGGTTTGAATTCGTTCACAGCCTAAATCTTTTTGCTATACAGTTATCGTGATAATCCTGTTCGATGCGATGATTTCTCCTGTTGATGAGACAAGTATAACGAAGTGTTTTCGATTTGTTATGTTTTCAATTGAATATCAAAACTATCTCGTTCGATTTGTTGAGACACGATTATGATGTTGTTACATATGATTTACCCAACTTATAGAAATAATCGAAATACAATATTTCTATCTTTGTATTCGATTAAATGATATGAATCTTTTTCTATATCGTTACAACGATAACGAGTGGAAAGTGATTGTTTTGGATCGGATTGCATCTATTGTTTAACAATCACATACAATATGTTTTTCAATTGGATATGAAACAATCTTATTACTGTTCGATTATGACTCTGAAGACCCGATTTTGTGGTAACAGAAGAACAGAGTAGTCCTATCTCTGTGTTCGGTTGAATAATTTGTGATCCTGTTTAATGTTGAATGATAATATCATTTTGATTTGTTTCAAGTGATCATTGGAAGATAATTGGATTTAATTCTTTTAAACATTTTGAATCGATTATGATGTTGATTCTGTATCTCGTTTTGACTAGCTACAGAATCAGATGATTCTGTAGCTAGTCTATAGAATTTATTTTTTATCATTTTATTGATAAAAGAGTCTTCTAAATTGTCTATTTTGGATCCTTTTCAGGTGAACTCGAATTGCGTGGGATTTGATGAACAGTTTAGAGGATATTTGGATGATTTATTTTCATTTTAGTTTCCTAGTTTAGTTGATCTTGGGAATATTTTCCCAGATTATGTAAACAGTTTGATACTTTCCACAGGGAGGTTTTACCCTGTGGAAAAACTTATAAATACTTATTATTTTTGTAATAACACCATCCTCATTTGTGGGAGAACAAGGATATGGAATTTTAATATAGACTGAGACAGAATTTGATGTTCTGCTACAACTTTAGCTTTTCATAATATCAATATTTTGTTTCATGTTTATGTGTATCTATTTGCATTTGGTTAATGACTACTTTAGCTATCTTAGTCTTTTGAAAATGATATAATTTAATGAATATAATCCATATCTGATTTCTTCCAGTGTTTAAAAAAACATAGCAATTACTTGATTCAGTTTGTGAATGACAGATTTCTCTTCTTCATAAGTTGAATTATTAAGTATAAGTTTTTGCATAACAGGTTTCCCTTATTGCAAAGATTTATAAATCATATAATTGTTATGATTTTTTATGTCTTGTTTGTTCTGTAAACAAACTCAAAGAGCATTGTAGCTATCGTTTATGAGAAGCTTTTGGATTGTCCGGTGCGAGTTTCCTTCCTCCAACCAGCTTCGAAGTCATCATACACAAGACAAATTTGGAGTGTTTCCAGGTCAGTTTGTCATTTGTTTGTTTAGTATATTATTAGTAGTTTAGTTTAGATATAAGTTTAGTTAGATATATGTGTAGAATTAGTATAATAGATTGTTTAATTTCAGTAAGTTTTATTTCTTGTTTATAAAATTATAAAATCAAAAAAGAAATACCTTTCTCTGTCTTAGGGCAGAAAGCAAATGAGTTTTCCAGGTTTTATTTAAATTTGTATTTTGTAGATATTGTATATTTTGTGAATAAGTTAGTAGTTTGTATACATAGAAATAGTAGATTAGTTTGTTTGTTTTAATAGTTAGTTTTAATTAGATTAGTTTGTTTAGTTTATTTTATTTAGTTTTAGTTAGATTAGTTAGTTTAGATTAGTTTTCTCTTTGGTTTTCCTAGGACCTTAGATTGGCCAACAGAGCCGCTAAACCCGTCAGGGTGGTTCATTCCAAACGGCTTGGGTTATTAGCAACCCCAGACCGGTTCCACTCTCTCAGTTGACGGATGGTCAATTTCGCCCGTCAACAAAACCTAGTACATAAAGCACATCCTAGGAATCCAACGAACCTCCTGACTCAACCTAGAATTTAATTATTCCCTCTCCCTTCATTGCATACTTGGCATCATCACCAAGATACACATGAAAATTTGAGTCCCTCTCTATTAGACCTCTAAATATCTCTCATTATTTTCTCATATGAGGAGATTCACCATTTTACAAGTACCAAGCACTCTTGGTAGGGGTGTTGGTAGAAAGGAAAGAAACCAGTAATAGATCCTTCTCAAAATTCATTTCCAGATACTTTAGTTGCCTCTTTTTTGATGCATATATATATGTCTTTCATTTACCCTTATTCTTCTCCATACAACGATATGCATAATGTCCATTCTTATGAAATGTGAAACACTTGATTTACTCAAGTCCTTATTCTTCCCTAGTTGTGATGATCCTCCATCACTATTACCCTTCTTTCTATAACTCTTTCCTTTGACCTCCCTTGTCTTACTAACAAGAGCCAAGTTCTCATCACTACTTCCTTACTTTCTTCTCTTAGACTCCTCCTGATTCTCTTCCTGGATGCAATCATCTCAAAGTATCTACCAATATGGGACATGTTCCTGAGCATATACTCCATTGACAAATGGTTCCCAAGACTTTGGAAGACCATTCAATGTCACATTCATGAGCTCTCTGTCCTCCATTTTCTCCCCTATGGCTTCAATTTCATCACACACATGTGTCATCCTCATGAAATAGCTATTAACATTGTCATATCTATACATATGCACTAATATGAGTTTATTCCTCAACACTATATCCGTATTCATGTTCATGCTCTAGAATAAACTTATCAAGGCATCAAACATATCTTTGGTCTTCTTATTCTCGTATAGGTTAGGTATTCTATAATAATTATTTGAATCCAATATGAAGCTTTGTGCTTTGATCTCCTTCTTCTTGTGGACTTCCAAAGCTATCAGATATGTCGGTGGAACGATTACTTTGTCCACTAAATCCCAAAGTTCATACTCCTTTAATCCCAAAGTCACTCTTGCTTTCCAAGATAGGAAGTTGGATGCTCCATCCAATATGTATTCAACTCTAAATGGTGTTATTTCCATCCCTTAGATATGATAAACATCTCTAGAAATAACTTGCTACTGTAATTACCCTTGTATTGACTTGTACGAACCTATACATGTATTTTACCACTGAAACTCACATATGTACATGACTTGCATCATTTAAACCCACATATGTATGAACATATGCTTACTACAACCCACGTATCCATTATTGTTTCCAAACAAACTTGTTTATGCACACACTTGTTCCTTATGAAACCTATGTACAACTCTGTAAAACTGCAAAACGCTAGTTTTTCCTTGGTATGATTGTTTCCCTAAGATTCATCCTTCAATTTTTTCTTGTTGGTTATGGATTTTCTTAGATGTCTTGCAGATATGATATATATTCTATCAAACACTATGGATGTGATATGTAGCTTCCTCTAAGAGCATGCACTCTGATACCATGTTAAAATTATTAATTTGACACCTGTGTATATTATTATATAGTGATTTCCTTACTACAAATTATATTAGTTGCAATAATTAGCATCTTACAAAAAAAAATACATTGTTGGAATATTCAACTCAAATAAAGATAGTGGAAGTAATACTGGAAACCAAATAATGCACAAATAAACACCAATATGTTTGGGTAGATACCCCTGGAAAAACCCAGTAGGTAAAACTAGTACTAATATGATTTTATTATGATAAAATTAGGGCTCCCATAACATGGATAATGACCAACCGAGAGAAATGCAATTGCAAATAAACCTAACAAAGTCTTCATTGTTGTACAACCCATATTTGGCATGATTTTCGAGGTGTATGCATCTTTCCTTAAGTAACCCCATGTATACATGCATGTCTCCATTTACACTTGCATACATGACCTCAAGGACAGTATGGAAAAATTTGTATGGATCGACACTTTCATGTGGATTCACTTAGCTGAAACCCACTTGTGGTTTCCTCTTTTATCTCTTTTCCTTGAACTGGTATCTAGATGGAATTCCTTCTCCACCTATCCAATATCTCCTTGAATAACAATCCTTCTTGATACAACCCTATGAGAGAACTTCCTTCTCTGCTCTTTGTCAAGTCTTGTCAAATGTCATATTCTTCACCCTAGCATTGCTTTAATAATTTAGAGTTATGACCTAACCCTAATCTCCAAAGTGATTGACAATTGATATTAATTCTCACCTCACTTGAGATCAATGTCTAATATTAAATGCTATTTTTTATTATTTCCTTAAATAAATCAACTAATTAATAAAATCACTTCACTTTAATAATTCCTTTAATTAAATTAAAGTCAAGGATAGAAGGATTTGGATGATTTCCACATGTATATAAACATATACCTGTGAACAAATACATGTCTGAAGATACCATGCATCAACAATATTATCCCAACTTACTAAGGTGTTAAACTTTTTTCCATACAATGATTCAAACAAACTCACTTTTAATGTAAGAAAATTCAACTAAATGAATATAATCCTCCACTTTGATGGTTGGTCCATCACATACATTCTAATGATGTCTTCAATTATTCTACTAGTCCTCTTTGTTTTACCATCTAACTCTGGGTGATATGTTGTACTAAGGTTTAAAATCATCCCAAATCCTTTGAATAAACATTTCCGAAAATTGGATGTAAACTTTGGATCTCTATCTGGAACTATTTCCTTAGGCACCCCATGTAGCTTACCAACTTCTTTCATATATATTTCTACAATATTTGTTGCCTTGTGTGTTGTCTTCACATGAATAAAATGTTCTTACTTAGTTAATGTATCCACCACCACCATGATGGAATCATGTTTCTTCACTGTTCTAGGCATCTTTGTAATAAAATCAAATGTGACTACTTCCCACTTCCATTATGGAATGGGAAATGGATGTAATAGTCTTGTCGGATGTCTATGTTTAGTCTTCACCTTCTAACAATTTAGGAATCTAGATATGTAATTAGCCATTTCTCTCTTAATTCCTAGCCAAAATTATTGGCTTCTCATAGCTGCAATTGTATTCTAATATCCAGGGTGTGTAGCATATGGCACATTTTGCATTTCCCTCAAAATTGTATTTTTTCAGATCACTGAAATTCTGCACATATACTTTTCCTTTGTACATGATAATTTCATCTTCTCTCAGCTCATAATATTTAAATGTATTTTTCAATGTTTCTTTTCTTTTCAAATATTGTTGACTTGAATTTGTTGTTGCAATAATGTTATCTTTTAGAATAGGCATGTACATGTTAATGGCTGAAATATGCATCTCATGTGCTCTTCTATTGATTGCATCAACCACTTGATTCTCTTTGTATTTGATGTGATTAATTTCAAATTCATATTCACTAAGGAATTACAACCATCTAGTTTGTCTATCATTTAATGGTGGCTGATCAAAAAAATGTTTCAAACCATGTTGGTTTGTCCTTAGCTCAAATTTCATCCCCATGAGGTAATGTGTCCAAATTTTAATGCATGTACAATTGTTTCTAATTCCAATTCATGTGGATCATAATTCCTCTCATGCTCTTTTAATTTTATGGACTCATATCATACCACATGATGTTTTTTATTTAGAACTCCATCTAGTCCTTCCTTGCATGCATCAATGCACACCACAAAATCCTCATTCAGATATGAAATATTCAAGATTGGCGTGCTCGCCAAGATGTCCTTCAGTTGATCAAATAAGTCACCAATCCTTGGAAAAGGATATTTTATCATTATGGTGACCTTATTTAGCTATCTAAAATCAATACACATCCTTAAGTTTCCATATTTCTTCTTCAAAAAAAGAACTGGGTCACCCCAAGGTAACAAACGTGGGCATATATACCCCTTCTTCAAAAGTTGTTCAAGCTACATCTGCAACTCTTTCAATTATAGTGTGCCCATTCTATATGGTTTCTTGGACACAAGGGTAGTTCCTAGCACCAAATTAATAAACAAATCAATTTCTCTCTCTTTGGTGGAAATCCTAGGATTTCCCCAAAAACATCGTCAAAATCCATTAAGACAAGATGTTCTTCAAAACTTTCTACTTTATCTTTGTCTACCTCTTCCATATGGGGTGAAAAAATATGGCATCCCTTCCTGAAATTATTTTTCAACTGCAGATATGAAACCTCTATAACAACTACAACTCTTGGAATGCGTTGAACCTTTCCTTACTACCCTTCTTCATCAAGACAAGTGATTTTCTTGTTGTAATAGTATAGGACATCATGATGTTTTTCCAATCAATCCATGCTAATTAGACAATCATATGAACCCAATGGTATGGTGTTTATATCTACATTTGTACCAAGTCCATTCATTGCTATTGGAAAATCTTTAAATATCTCATTGATATTTCTCTTAGCCCCTCTGTCTAACTAAACTAACCAAGATTTATTAGTCTTACTCCTTTGCAAGTGAAAACTTTCAACAATTCTAGAGTTTATGTAACTATGGATATCTCCAGAATCTATTAAAATTGCTATGGGATGGTTATTAATCTTACCTTCCACTTCAATATTTGGGGATTAATGTTCTACATGTTTCCTCTTCGGCATGTTTCCTCCCATTTATTCCACTATTTCAGCCTCTTGAATGTACAGGTTGATACCTTGGCCTTTTCCCAAATGAATCTATAGTCCTGTGCTCATTTAGGATTGATTGACCTTGTTGATTTTCTTGGGATTTGTTCTTGAAAAATGGTGGCCTAAAACCTTTCTTCCTTTGATCCTTTTTAGCCTTCATCCTATCATTCCAATATTTTTGGAAAAAATTCCTTCCTCTGTGTTTGGGTATTTTGATCACAAGGGTGAGAAAAAAGGACCCCTTTGATTTCCTTGGTAAGCCAAAAAAAAAGCACAAAACAATGGTTAGTAGGTTAGTGAACCTATAAGCTAGAAAGAAATAAACAACACAAGATAGGAATAATCAACAATGGAAACTAAACTAAATAAACATTAATAAAGGATGCATGAAATTGAACACCAAGAGTGGTTACCCAATAGAGAATGGTATTTGAAATTGAGAACATCAAGAGGATAAATGTGGGATTTATGAATCCCCTATTCCTCCTAGCGAGGGCTCTTGAATCCCTCAAAGTAGAGATATCAATCTCCTATTTTGAATTACAATGGTGAAGAACTCTATGGAAAAGCTTCCCAAGAGGTGAAAATAATTCCTTATGCTATACTTTCCCAAGATATTATTAAGAGAACAAATGGCTTCTCCAAGAATATTTGGACAACATAAAAATGCTATGAACTTCTTCCTTTTTTCATACAATGAATCTCTATTTATAGGACCATAAAAACGTATTTGATAGCTTTATCCCAGTGTGAATGGGAAGGATTTTTACGTACATCCAATCTTTTAAGACATCTCAAGGTGATATTTTAGGTTGATCTTGGGGTATTGTCTTGAATTACATCACCTTGGAAGTGGTTGAGGACCAACCAAATTCATAAATGCATTTTTTCGACATATGAGTGGGTTTCCTCATGGAAATTAACGTGGGCCGCACAATATGTGCATTTGGAGTTGTTTTGGATTACGCAGATGTACACATGCTGACTTTGTTGGAAGTGCGCACAAAATTATGGGGTTTTTGCATAGTTTTGGTCACCTTTCTTAGAATTGGTTCTGTAAATATTGGAAGTATGTTGTGTCTATGTTGATTGTTTCTTCATCCATTTCTTGTATTCCTATGAGCAACTTTTTCGTTATAACATATTCCTCCTTATGTGTGAGGTTAGGAGAAAATGTATAGTCGAAATACATCAATGTTTATTTTGTTAAAATTTCCATAGAAGAGGAGACTTGTAGAGACTACTGAGAGGAACTATGAGAGTGATCCATTTTGAGAAAAATGGGATTCTGAATGAGACCAGTATTCTCCAAAAAAATGAAATGAAAATATATGTACAAACAAGGTAGGCATGCCCCATGCTCATGTCATGAAACCATAAATGAAATGACGAAAACCGAATATTTTTTATGAAGTAGATGTCTGTAGCACCCTTGGGGGTTTCAAAAAATGGAATATGATCGTTCTGATTACTGAACAGGATTTGAGTCGAGGTATGAATAACTCATAGGCATTGATGGCCTAGAGAATTCAAAGGTCTTCAACAATTACTAAAAACTACAATGGTCGCATAGTAAGATCCACCGTAACATGAAACTTTGTTGGATTCAAATGTCATGGGGGTAAACGACATATGAAAGAGAAGAGGAATATTTATGTGTCATATGATACTACTCAGTAATAAGGGATTGAGAGCCAAGATACTTCCATATTCCTGCAAATTCTTTCCGACGTCGACAGGGAAGGGGCATGACTACAAGAAGCAAAGGGATTCTTGGCATCGATTTGATCAAATGGGTATCAGGGACTAAATGAAGGAGGGGGATGGATTAAATGGTAACATGAATGAATTTTAATATGTATTAGACACTATAAATTCCCTTGGTTGAGGGAAAATGGAATGATGGTAGCAACCGTAAAAAACTATCTGGTGTTAGGGGGACGACCAGATATTGGGTAAACTGTGATGAAATGGTGAGACTGCAAAGGAGTGGATGAAAGGTCAAAATATGGATGTATTTGAAAATATGGTTATGAAAGGGGAATTCCCAAACCAAGGGTGGCATAGGTTTCTATGTGCCAAGGAAAAATATACCATCAGTTGCGATGGAAAAAATATACTCTACTTATTGGAATTGGAAATGTGATTTATACAATTACCAAATAAAAAATGATTGGGTTGAAAGTACACGTACAGAAATGGGTTCCCCAACAAAGGATGTATTGGCCTCATGGGGTTAAAGTAGGGGAATGTAGCTGATGAAGGATGGGGGGACCATTGGTGGGTTTCTGTACTAGGTAGGTGAATGGAGGATGACATTGCAGATGGGAAATTGATGTTGCATGATATGGAGGATTAATGATAATGCGTAGGTTCATTTAACATAACCAAAAACATAATGTGGGATTACATAATGGGGTGGTTATCATGATGATGAGGAAGAAGTATGAGGTTCTTACTCTGGGGTGTAAAACTACCAGGACTCCCAAGCCTAATGTATAGAAACGCATGAGTGTCAATATGACAAGGGGTAAATAAATGTGGGACAACTCATGGAGGTGAAAATGCTACCGCTTGATAGTACCTGAATGTAATGGAGGTGATGGTACCGTAGAACCAGGTGTGGGGATCCTAAGGGTAAATGTTGAGGGGTATAACTAGTATATGCAATTGTTTGCAAGGCACATGAGTGCATGTCAGTTTGGACATATACCTGAAGGGGCCATAGGGTGGTCAAGACTGAAGTGAGGATTGGTGAACATGATAATTACATGTACATACAAAAACCAAATACCCAACATGAAAAATAGATGATAAAAAAGAACATATGATAGTTATTTCATGATTAATGGACAAGAAACGTGCATACCTATGACTGGGGCACAAAAAATAGCATCTCAAGGCTTTGTGATGATATCCAAAATGGAGAATGGCATGGAATATATGAGAGGGTCAGGATCTCTGTTCCGCAAATGGTGTGAAAAATGAAGGTCTTGAGATTCTAAAAAGGGGTGTTAAATATTGGGAAATGGGAATATATGTGGGTGTGGGGCCTCTATACCACCTCATTTGTACTTGTGAAATTTTAGGTCTAAGAGATAATTTGTGTGCATTTCGGACCAATACGAGGGTACAAGGTTTCAGATTCAACTTGTGGGAGAGCCATGTAAGCCATCAGGACCTCCTACATATTTTAGGGTTATTTTTAATGGGGTTGGGGGTTGTACAGATGTTCGTATGGTCATTTTTATGAGGAAATAAAAGTATCTGCATGGGAAAAGGGTTTGATTTCGTGCATATGTGCACAGGAGAAATTATGGAAATCGCATGTCGTGTGCGCAACTATAGAAATATCTAATGCGCAAACTTGCGTGGATATGAGGGATTTTGCAGCATGGATGGGAGAGGAGGAATGAATACAACTGCGCCAAATGTGCACAATTGTTTGGGGGAAAACCATGCCAAATGTGCACTACTATTTGGGGGACAACCATAACAAATGTGCGTGAATTTTTGGGGGATAGTTGTACAGGATGTGCACAATTGTCTAGGGGGCAGTCGCATGGGTTATGCATGACTGTATAGCATATATTCCTAGGGTAGTTATGCATCTATTGGGATGAAAATCACATATATGTGCATGACTATGGAGGAGGTAGCCACACAAAGGGGAAGTTTTGATATTTTGGTTATTGTTTTAGTTTTCTAGATGATGAAAATTGACTCAATTGTTGTTGGATTGGGTGCAGGTACATGACGTTGATCGAGTGGCGAGAGAGAGATTGGGATTCCCTATAGAGGGAAGTGGGAGATGACCAATATATTCGTCGGTGATTGGCCCGTGCAGGTATTTTGAGATTATTTGACTCCTCATTGATCCGGTCTTAGGAGGCACTCCTAGGTTTCATTATTAGGATCTGGAGGCTAAAGAGACAACATTTTTAGGTGTTGGGATATGATCTCTGGATTACAACTGACGTGAATATGTATTTCTTGACTCAACTCCCATTTTGGGGAATGGATTTGGTTCCCCAGCCACATATTTATTTGGGGGTTATGGTGGAAGTGATGGTTGCATGAAACTATTCGAGGAATGCAGTGATGAGTGGAAGAGAAATCAGTATAGTTGTGATCGACTCTTTAGAGACCTAGGTATTTTTTTCTATGGTTGTGAGGATATTTGGGCCATTGGATACCCAACATATCTCTGGGGCACATTTAGAAATTGTGGAGAGAGAGATGGAGGGGCACATGTATTCATGGGATTGCTTGATGCATGCTTGTATGGTGGCACAGTTGGATAGATGTGTTGCTTCCATGAGTAGGGACTTTTCTTTCGAGTCAGTGTTGTGTGCCTTTTTTTTAGAGAGGGTGATTCTCTTATGGTTGAAGGTGATATTAGATCTACCTCTGATTTGTGACCCTTGATTTATGAGGTGGGGGAAGATGTTATCCCGCCATGGTGGTGGTGAGGGAGGGCACTATTTCATGCCTCTATTTGAGGGGATCTGGAGGTAGAATCCATAGGTTATCTATGAGTTCCCATATTCTAGGATTGACTTTCATAATCACTCTAACATGAGCCTACTGCTAGGAAATCATTGTGATCACCAAGGTGCTTGTTTTTTTTCTCATGTTTGATACATGGTAGACGATCTTCATTGAGAGATTCGAGATTGAGAAATCATTGTTCTATTGGGGTGGTATATTCTAAGAGATTGATTGTGGTGTGAAGAGTAGGTATTTCACACTCGATGGGTAGTATGGTTTCCACCCCATGAACCAGATGGAATGGTGTGAACCTGGTCGAACTTTTAACAATTGTGTGATATTCCCATAATGCAGAGAATAACCTATGATGCTAGTTGGTTTTGTGTTTGTTGACCATGCATTGGAGCATGGTCTTGAGGACTTTATTGATGGCTTTGAATTTCCTGTTTTATTGGGGGTAATATGGTGAAGAGAACTCATGGGTAAAGTCCAGTTTGGTAGATAACTCGATGAATAATTCATTCTTAAAATCTTTACCATGGTAAAAAACTAGTTGGAGGGGGACTCCAAAGTATTGATGACATGGTTAAAGAATAAGCATGATGTTGTGTCAATTGTGTTTTTGAATGTGGGAATGGCTTCGACCCACTTAGTGAAATAGTCAACTACGACTACGATGTATTTTTTCCCATTACTAGATGAGGGATTGCAAGTCATGAAATCAATGCACCACTTTTAGAAGGGGCCTGCAATGATAACATGATGGAGGGGAGATTGTGGAGCTATGGATTTATGCACGAATAGTTGAAACTTGTCACAGTGCTTGGCAGTGTGGATGAAATCATGAAATAAGGTGGGACATAAGTAACCATCTTGGATGACCTTCTGAGTGGTGGAAATTCTTGAAAGGTGACCCCACAAGTGCCACTATGAAAATAATTCAACACCTTTTCGACTTATTCAATGGTGAGGAAATGGCAGAGTACTATATCTCCCCCCTACGGTAAATGACTTCTTTGATGAGGAGGTAAAGGGATGCTTGATTTCACATGCAACAACTATCATCACGAGAAAGATGAGGGCTGAATTTTTTAGTGTGAAGATACACCAGGATATCACCATACCATGGATCATCGAATGCGATAAGAAACAAGTGTTCATATGGGAAGTCTTCATTGACAAGGGAATCATGGGAAGTAGAGGGGAGATATGAGATAAGCTTAGCGAGAACCAGGGATTTTTTTCTCTTGGGAGTGGAGAACTCTAAATTGTATTCATGTAGGATAAAAATCCATCGATTGAATTTTCTATTAATTTGATGGTGACTGAGAAACTAGTGCATAGGGTTATAATATTCCTTGAACTTGGTAGTTAGAAGCAAGATATAATGAAGAATGTTTTGCACTGTGAGGGAAACTGCTAGGGCCAATTTTTCTTTGTGGTTATATTTCAAAGGTGGCCCAAAGAGGTTCTTGTTGATATAGTAAATGAGGTGCTCCTACCCATCATCATATAGTTGGAATAAAACTCCTACAACTGAAACATTTAAGGATGATAGGTATAGGACATAATCCTTGTCGAAGTCTGGGGGACTAATCAAGGGGGATTTGTTGAGTACTTATTTTAATGAGTCAAAAGTGGTTTGGGCATGTTTATCCCAATTGAAGGGGATATCATGTCGTAATAAACACAAGAATCCATGGGTGTGTATTATTGGACACACCAACCACACTGAGAGGGGGTTGAATCAATGTAGGGATCTTTTTACTCCTTTACAAAAACACCTTAGTTAGCAATCACCATTTACTCATCATTCATTACTTTCATTTATAAAACGTTGTTTGTAAACATATATTAGCAAGAAATATCATCAATAAGACATCACCATAAGGAACAGAAGGAACACAGGATATATGTATAAGTTTATTTTATATTATGAACTACAATCCTTGGGGATTTTTCAGCAACATTTGAATAGAGAAACAACTCCACAAAAACACCAACTCTCAATGCAAGACTCAACCTACAAATATCAACACCAACTAAGAAGATGAATCAATCCTCAACAATTACCAATCTATCAAACAAGTATGTGACCTATTTATACTACAACTCGTGTATGTACACGACCTGCCTATACTGCAGCACATGTATGCACGTGACCTGGTCCACTTCCAACCTTCATACACCTTCAGAAACTAGGATTTCTAAAACTTCACAATTTCTGCCCTTCAGACCCTTTATTCCTTTGTCACATCCACTTATGATATGTCACTGCACTCTACCTATCACTGCCCAATCTATACCATAACCAATCACAAACATATCCATGTCATCCAACAACCTATGCATTCTCTTCAACCATACACCATCACAAATTATAGATATTTCTCAATCATAATAGATCCGAACTACTCAACCAACCAGCTACCATATTTAGAAATCAATACAACCATACAAAGAATGCCTTAAGAATCTGCCATACCATGAGAAAATATTACCATGAAGACAACATATAACCATACCATATCTTATGTAGAAAATTTGAATAAATAGACCATTGTTCTGGGAACTTGCTTCAGACTTTAAGGACTGGCACTAGCACTTGCTAAAGCTTCTATGGATTTTCCTTCATGTACACTCCTTATCATACTGCCATGACATGTATGTATGCACCCTATTATATTGATATCTCATGTACGTATGCACCCTATTACACTAATATCCCATGTGCATCTCAGAAACTAGGGTTTTTCAGTATTTCTGAAACTCCGAAACTTTCACCATCAATACCTCAGACTTATGAAACTTTTTATGCATCCATGATTACCTGCAATGAATATGTCACCAATAATAGATCTTAAATATGCTCAAGAAATACATATCCACAAGATACCCTTTATCACATATTTATACTTCTCCAAGTAGCTTCCTCATCTAACCAAAGCTAACCAACTTACTTCTTTTAGGGGCTAACCCACTTCTAACCCACTTTGTCCACTTATAACCAACTTTTCAACAAATAGTAAATTATCCACTTCTAGTTGCAACTAGTTTATTTTTAATTGTTTTATTTTTGCAACCACATAACCCATCAATAACCATTTTGACTAGTCAACTTTCTTCTAGGAGCTTCTATAATAATTTGACTTCTTTGACCTTCTAGGGGCTTCTAGACAACACGTGAGGGTTCTCCAACTTCACAAGGCCATAACTCTCTAACTGTGAGGAGTTATGTGACATTACACATATCATAGGAAATGGCATGATGGGCATTATCCATATAAAATAGTCTCACTTACAAATTCATGGATCTTCATTACGATATTCCACAATCAATCCTTGGGTTCCTTAACCACACATCTAGGATGACTTAACAACTCAAACATTTGTATTTCACAAAGAATATTCTCGTGAGGGATTTCACCATAAGGGGACCACTTTAGAGTTCATCCATTTGGTACTTCCTATCAACCATGACAAGAAAACAATGACCAACCTTTACATCATCATGTCTATACATCAATCCATGATAATACATCACTATGACACCACTTGACAATCCTTTGACATCAATTACATCTATGAAAACATAGGCCATCTATAAATACATCAATGATACTATGACAAGACATAAAATCTTTGACATCAATCCTTTGATATCAATGACAACATAATGTAACATGTATGGAATAATAGGGGACAAAGCGATGTAGGAAGTTGGATTTTCCTTGAAGGCTTTGCAGTTGTCGTGAATTCTTTGGAGGGGGGATCTCATTAATGTCTTGGAACTTGAGGGGTTCCACTATGATTCCTTTGTTGGAAGCGATAAAACAAAGTAGACGTCTTGCAGTTACATAGAACACACATTTGAGGGGGTTCAACTAGATATTATATCAGCCACAGTGTTGAAATACAAGCCATAAATGTTCCATATTCTCAGACATTTTCTTAGACTGAGCAATGAGATCATCTAAGTAGGATAGAATGATATGGGAGAGATCATGGAAATCATATTTCATGGCCCGCTGGAAAGTAGCACTAGTGTTTTTAAGTCTGAATGGCATAACCTAATAAGCGAAGGTTCCCCATGTGATGGTAAATGCAGTTTTTTATTGGTTTGCATGATGAATATGGATATGATTATAGTCAGAGAATCCATCCATTAATGAGAGGACTCTGTGACCAGTGCAAGTGTCGATAACTGGATCAATGAAGGGAGTGGGAAAGTTGTCTTTGAGACATGCTTGTTTGAGATCATGGAAATTAGTGCATACACAAATGGTTCCTTGTTTCTTGTTTATTGGAACAGGATTGGAAACCCATAATGTGTATGCGATGGGATGAACAAACCCAGTTGATCGTAATTTATCGATCCCTGTTTTGATAGCCATGGATTTCGAAGGATGAAGTGGTCTTTTCTTTTGGAAAATAGGGGCAACATCTGTCCAGGTGTCAATGCTATGTTCAACAATTCTAGGGTATAATCCAACCATTTCCATGTATGACCAAGCAAATATGTCTTGGAATTCCTAAAAGAGGGGTTTGTAAGAAGTGATATCCTCAAGGGTGAAAGAGAAATCAACAGTAATCTCTTCGATGATGCTTGGTTTGACTGAAATGTTCATTTTGATGGTAGGGGAGATGTTGGCCATGTTCCTTTCTTCAAAGGAATTGGGTGGGATGATTGGATTATTGAACCAATCAACATGTCCTAGGGGGATGAAATATTTAGTTTCAATTGCATAAACCTAAGGGTTTAGGCAGGGTTGAAATGATTCTTGGGATAAGAAGAAAGAGTGATGGTGCATGTAATCCCATGGATATTTAGGTGTTTTCATAGCCTCGATGATATCTTCATCAGAGTGGAAGATGTGTGATAACAATGGATCCTCAGAGGTTTGATCCAATAGGAGGGATGTGTAGCACCCAATTTTTGAGGTCCATTGGGGATGATGTCATTGTCTGTGAAAGGGGGGGTAGTCATAGATTGGGTAGTCTCAGTAGCCCCTAGTGTGATGGATGGGGATGAGTCCACTCTTATAGATAAAATGCACAAGATGTCCAAACAATTGTTTGGATCATGAGTGATGGGAGGAGGTAAAATCTCAGGTAGAGGAATTACCAGAGAATTGGGTTGATTCAGTGCTAAATATTCTTAAATTTGTGGAATGGATATAGCCAGAAGGGTCAAAAGAAGAAGGTTGGGTCATGGAGGGGGTATGATGTGATTGATGGGAGGGGGATTATTCAAGGCTTGGTTTAATGGAGGTTTTTCATGTGGTGCAATGGTTTGGATGGAATTCCTATGGCACATGTTCCCTTCAATAATGAGTGGGCACCTATATGTGTAATGATCCACCTGGTAAAATAACACACAAGGGTGTCACATGAATTCATTTACTAACATAGAGACATAGTAAATGGATTGTGTGATAGTAGTAGTGTGGTTAGCTTGAGAGGGATATGGAAGTGGTGTTTGTCTCACTACTCTTAGAGTCTCCCAGAAGGTAGAGAAATCCAGGAAGTGATATGTGTAATGAATGTATTCCCCACATAGGCCGCATGTGTGGTTCATATGTAGGAAGTTCTTCTTCATGGAAGAAGATTCTATTGAGGTAGGATTCACTGTGGGGGTAGGGAATAGGGGTGTTGATTTGGGAAGTTGAATGTGATTGTGTAATTCAGATAATGTAGGGAAAAGTTGGGTCGAGTATCCAAATTTTGTATAGATGGTGCATGGTGCTTGGAAATGAGGTTGGTTGGTTCCATTGTTTTTCTTGTTTCCCCCTTTTTTCATAGTGGTGGGTACAATTGTATGACCAATAAGAAGCTATTGAGTTTGGACGATATGTGTGTTATGTCCAACAGTGGGTTGAACTGGGATCATGGGTGTTGGTACAATATATGGTGATTTGGGCTACAAAATGGGGATGTCGATCACCATGTTAGGTAAGGTGAGACTAGCAGTGACTTGATAAGCTAAGACACCAGTTAGTGGATAAAATAATGGAATTTGGGTTAGGAATTGAGGGACTATTTTCCAAATTGGTGGAAAGGAACCTGGCATTTGATCTAGGCCTGGTGGTGACATTGGATTCTCTGCCATGATTGGGGTGGAATGTTCATAAAGGGGATATTCATTTGTAATTTTGATGCCATTTGAGGTATCAACATATACCTGTGCAGTCCCGAGAGGTGGGGTAATGGGAGGATCTCCTTGATAAGAACTATTGGTTACTACTTTCCTTTACCTTCTGAGTTATTGACTCAGGTTTCATGTCTTCTAGGTTTCCAACAAAGCCTCTAAAACTATCGGCCCTCCTGGTAAACCAGAAGGAAACACAGTACACGGGGTGCACTGCGCAGTCTCACTCGAGATAGCTTCAAATGGGTGGTTGTAAGAATCAGGTCTTTATAGCCTAGGATTGAGTATGAGATAGGGGTTTATTATTCAGATCCATATACTATGAATTGTGATTGCAATATACTATTAGTCATGGGTTCCCATCTATCTTTCATAGTTTATTTTTTGAACAACATAATCGTATTCCATAACAATGTATTAACTCATGCATTAAGCATAAAAACTAGATGCTAAAATAAAACAAAGATATACATGCATTCATCACATTACACAGATGTTACCATGGTTCACCCCCTCCTGGGCTACATCCACAAATATTTGTCTCTAGGCTCTTTTATTATGGTAGTTATGCATCTCCAGTGCCGTGCGCTTACAATTCTACTCAGATGGGTAAGATCTGTATGAAGTGAACTAGATCGCACCAGGATCCACAACCTGTGATCTAATCCTCAGATATTCCTTCTCTCTTCTATTCTTAGTTCAAAAGATTACAAAAATGGTTCATAACAGTATTACATAATGCATCAACTCGTACATACTATGATGGAATATTACAAAAGCCATACTAATACAAAAAGAGAACTAACCTCTTTTATGATACATGCGTATCTATATTTATATATATCAGGTTCTTCATCCATTTACAATGTATTACCAAAACCCTAACCCTATCGATGTTAGGTCTTCCTCCCATGCGCACGTGTTTTTCTTCCTCCAACTATCGCTTTCCTTGTGTACGCTTTCTTGCATGCACGCATGTTGTTCTTCCTTTAGTTGTTATTTCATTTTCTCCACACTTTATTTCCCACGATCATCCTTCTTTCCACTTCAGCCTGGTGCCAACATGCCACCAACACTAACATGTGACTCGTCCTGAGTCACCTAATCCTTCTAAGCTTCTTCGATCTCCTTGGTGATCATCTAGAACTTTTCCTTGAGATCTGTTACCTTTTCCAGTGCCTGCGTGGTCTTCTCCTTGATGGTGTCCACTACCTGAACTGCCACTTTGTCGCTCAACAATCCTACACATTTTTTCTGGGTCTATGCTATTTGTGTTTTATCTCCTTCTACCTATGTGAGTAATTATGCTACTCGCTCCTGTAATGGCTCTATTTGAGCCCGACGTTCCTGTTTCTGTGTTTGCCTAGTGATAAGTTCTTCCTGCATCTTCTTCATATCTTGCGTCGCTTTGACTTGTTCTAGGATTGGTATGGTCTTTTGCCTCTGTTTGAGATCTTGGATCACTGCATTGGTCCTTTCCTCTTCCTTGTCCCAACATTGGACCTGTGGATCCTCCTCCAACCTTGTCCAAATTTGTGTTTCTTTATCGAACAATTCAGTTGTTGTACTAACCTGTTGTTCTATCTCCTGCAGCTGTGTTGTTGCTTCCTACTTCCTTTGCTCCTTCACTGCCAGTGGAGTGGTTGGTGTGAGTTTTTCTCGAAAATTCTTGACCTCCTTCTGATATTGATCAATTGTCTGTGCAATATCATCAATCTTTTCTGCTACCGAGAGTTAATTTCCTTGCGCAGTGCTTGTGAGTTTCTCAAAAATTCCTCCCACTCTTCGTTCCAGTTTGTTCCTGCGTTCTTTTTCCTCCTGATTTTCGAACTTGGCCTACTCACAAAATTTTTCCAACGCCTCCTACTTCTTTGTTTCTTGTTGTAGCTCGACTAAGTTTTTATGTGCATGAGACTGTACCTCATGGTCGACGCTCACCCACAATTTGTGTAGTTCCCTTGATGGCATCTACGTCAAGACCAATTGGATGTGGTCGAAATCCTTCAAGGGTGTCTGCCCCACGATTTCATCCATGCGAAGCATGCTAGGTTTGATGTAGACCATTGCATTTGTGTGTGGCATTGAGTGGACTGGGTCTCATTATTCTACCTCCACTCTTTCTTTGGTCTATATTGTCAATGGATCTATGCCTCTATTGTTTCTTATTGTATGTGCTTCCTCAAATTTATTGAGGAACTGTCCCATTTCTGCCATCTCTTCTTGCAGTTTATCCCTGTGATGTGTTGCATGATCGAAGTCTTATGCTAATCAATCCTGGACCATTATGGCGATCATTTCCCCATCTTCCTCCATGATCGTATAGTCTGGAGATGCTCGTTGTGCCTTACATATCATGCAGTAATAAGTATGAATGCGGTAAATCAAAGAAAATAGAATGTGTTTTGATTCCTGTTGTTATTGAGCTTGTTTCATCATCAATCGCTGCGTGAAATGTCTTAAGAAAAACAAATTCATATCAAGCATAAAAACATGTCTTGACTATCATTTTCAGGAATGAGATGTCCATTTATAATTTTTGACAATGTTTTTTATTTTTATAATTTTGATTTTTATAATGTTTTTGTATGTTTCCATGGTTTTTTTTTTTTAAATAATAAAACAAAACAAAAACATATATATATATATATATATATATATATATATATATTATTAACAAACAAAGAAATAAATGTTGTTTGTGTTATTTAATTAAAACAACGAGGCACTTTTCTTCAATGTCGGCATCCTCGGTACTGCAAATAAATTTCACCTTTTGAGTCGACTAGAGATCCTCAGAACTTATGCTAGCACGGCTTGCAAATGACTCCAATTTACCAGTCACTCTATCATCAAAGAGAACACCAAAAGCAAGCAACAGATAAACTTTATCCACTGCATAATTGACATAAACAGTCCCGTGCATGCCCAACATCCCCAATCTTTTCTCATGAGAAGATGGAAATGATCCCAAGCCCATTAAAGCAATGGCCACCGGAATGCCTGTATGATCTACAAACTCTCTGAGTTTCTGGCTGTTAAGCCCTAATATTGGCTCATTACCCCTTAATTGGGGCATATTAGATTAGTAATGTTATTTTATTTATGTTGGATTTAGGCCATTAGTTGTAATTTAGATTAGTAATGTTATTTTATTTATGTCCGCTTTAGGCCATTAGTTGTAATTATACCTCCTAGTCTCCTATATATACCAAGGAGACATTTTCATTTTGAATCATCTTGTACTTGAACATTTAAGTGGGGTAAAAGGAGGTTTCCCCCTCGAAGAGGCTTATTATCTGAAATTATCTATATTTCAAGGCCTTGAGTACTTTTCCTGAGGTTTTTCCATGCTATATTGATGTTTGGTTCTTAACATATGGTATCAGAGCTCAAGGTCTTGAGGTTTCACTGCTACATCTGAGACATCATGGAATTTTCACTATAACTCTTTTTCTACAACGTTTCAGAAGGAACCTCTTGGAGGGTATTTATTAGACGGATCAAGGTACGTTGGGTTCAAAATTCAGCTCCTGAGGCCTTATAATTTCGTAGATACAACCTGTACAAGATAGGGTTCTGGAATCATCCTGAAATGAGTCATTGCGGAATTTTCGCTATAAATTTTTTTATGTAATGTTTAAGACCCTGAACTCTGGAGACCATTTACAGAAATTAGTAAGGTATCTGTGGTAAAAATTTCAGCTTCTAGGTCATCTTAAATTTTTATATACACCTTGTGTACGATAGGGTATCTGACTAGTCCTATTGACTAGTCTCACGAAGGTGTTCCAGGTAAAACAAGCATAACTTCTTGCTAGAGTATCTGAATTGAGTGAGACTGGTTGCATTGGATCGTGGACAGTCTGTAGTATTTTGGGTGTGAGTTTCAGAATTTGATATCAATTATTGTTTTCGAGGAATTCTATACAAGTGAGATCTCCTGGAAAGGCCAAAAATTGGCAAGTTGTGAGGAAGTTACCGTAAATTCCACTTGGCACATCCAATTTTGATCAGACATATGGAATTGCAAAGAAGAAATATCAGAGAACTACCTAAAAGAAATTTCCATAGCCAGAAGGGCCGAAACTTGGGAGATAGAATAGAATAAATATTGTCTAGAAGAACCACCTCAAAATCAAGACTCAAAAGTGATATTTGGCCAAAATGCCACCCAAAAAGGGACCTTCTACACCAAATAAGCCTCCAGAAAATCCTAATTGGACTCTTGATGAAGGTGAAGAAATGCGTAGGGACATAAATGATTTACAAAAGAAGACAGTAACCAAAGATGAACTACAAGAGATGATGGATTCAATGGAAGCTAAGTTGGATGCTAAGATGGATTCAATGGAAACTAAGTTGGACACTAATATAGATGGTTTAAAAGGGGAGATCATGGAAGCATTGAAAAAATTCATAGCAGAGAAGACACGTGAAAGTGAAAATGCATCCCATGAAATTCATGATGTGGACACAAGGAAGGTGAATCAAGAATGGAGAAACTCCAACTTTGGTTTGAAGACCAACCACGTTCCTAAGATTGACATGAGGAAGTTTGATGGC
>ML783033.1:253001-263904 GCA_009831015.1 Picea engelmannii | reverse complement strand
TCATCTTGTACTTGAACATTTAAGTGGGGTAAAAGGAGGTTTCCCCCTCAAAGAGGCTTATTATCTGAAATTATCTCTGTTTCAAGGCGTTGAGTACTTTTCCTGAGGTTTTTCCATGCTATATTGATGTTTGGTTCTTAACACTTGCTAGCATTGAGGCAACCCCCATCGACATATAGGACATGTTTCTTAGAGTTAAACACCAAGCACAAGATATGTTCTAACTAAGAAATCTATGGGGCCTTTGGGAGTCTTTCCATATATCCATGAAGTTTTATTTCTTTGTTCCAATTTGGAACAGTCATCTGTTGTTGAACACCCTTTGGGATATCAACTAAAACAGGTCTCGACCTCCCATATGTTTCAAGATAAAAGGCCTCGTTGATGACTCGAGGAATAGAATCAACATCCATGATCAAGTAATTGTGCTTTGTTATAGGCCTAGTCACCTCCACAATGGCGGCTACTCTCCTTCATCATCATCGATCTTACCAATCAGATGGAAGATGTAACCAGTGAACACATAGAACGCAAGGGTTTCCAATTCTCCAGATAAAACACTAATGCAAGAATACTGGTCAGCAGTTATGGCGATCAGAGCATAAACTGCAACATGTGTAAAGTAAATATAGCAGGCCACCGTAATATAATACTACCTGAACAAAGTCAACTTTACAAATTCACCATTACCTTTCCATCGGTATGCACAGCCCAAACAATGAGGAATTAGATCATGTGAACTAACAGAAACATCTACTTCCATGCGAGCCAACCTTGGCATATGGCCCAGTTTTCATCAATCGAGATAGTTGAAATTTTGGCCATCATTGATTTAGCAGTGAAATCATGGGCGTATTAGTGTATGGGCGTATAAGTCTGGATGCATCTCTTCATTTTTTCTCAGGAGTCAATAAGAAATTATACCAACCAATCATGATCGTAAGCATTATCAATAGCGCAAAGAAATACAGAGAAGATGTGAAGAGAAGTGGGCGCATCCAATCTCTATTCATTAATGGCATCGACTTTGGAACAAAATTTAATCATTCAATGATGAAATGACCAATCGCTTCAGGATCTGGACTGATTGTTAATTAATTGGTTCCAGAACATGAAAGAACCATTAACTAAGAAAGTCGACAATTCAAGTCCAGGCAACATGTGCATAACCCTAGATATGGATCGAAGGCTATCATTGATATCAACCTATGGATATGGATAATCGCAATCCTGCCACCAACCATCGCAGATATTTTCAACAATTAAAAACGACCTTAAAGAGGGTATATTTTTGCAAATATCTCGCAACTGAATCATGATTTTGATTTTACGCAACAATAATTAGGTAAGGCAGAGAAATAATGGTTGCACGATCATGATTTGGCTCTTATTTTTTGGTCAACAACCCAACACAAAGTGTCTAGTTTTTTATATGAGGCTTATATTGATCATGAGAATCTTAGGAGAAGATTTAGGAAATAATAGCCCATATTGGTTATGGAAATCACTTAAATGCCTGAAGATCTGTTAAGATAACAAGCAATCCATTCAAAGATTGGAATGTCCAGGCTTACAAAGAAAATGATCGTGTTTAATTTTTCCCAAAATAGATGCAACAAAAACATTTTACAAGATGTAATTCACTCCACGGTTTACGTTCAATAGATGGTTATGTAACAACCAATTAGAACTTTTAGTCCAGTCGTGCATGCATGAATCTTAGGGGTATGGTCCATGGAAGAGGTGGAGGGTGGATGTTGCAATGCAAGTTATCTCTCTAGCATGGCATGTGCAACTCAATTGACCAAAGCCAAAATGTATGTTACTGGGTGAGTTTTGTATGCAAGTTTTCACTACAGGTAAGGAAAAAAGATGGGGGTGATTGGTATTAAAGGTGTGATTTTCACATCTATCAGTTACAGATTGTAATTCCAGAGGTGTTGAGGCAACTCAAACCAGAAAGGAACATGCAACTTCAAACCAAAAACTATTGCAGTAGGAAACATTTTTTTGCACAGTTTAAATGGAATTCAACCGATCACAGTTTAGCACTATTTTAGCATGCCATGCCAGTTCAGTGGGGAAAAACTCATGAATTTGCAGACCATTTATTATTATATTTTTTTTCTTTTTGTTTTATTTTATCCTAATGCCACTATTGTTTTATTGTTTGTAGATCTACAAATTTATTCAATCACTATTACAGCAAAAACGTCATTGTTTCAGCAAGTAAAATTTCATTGTAACGTCCAAAGGGGTTGGATCCAATGGTGGAAAGAGAGGAGTTTTTCACCATTGGGCAAGGTTCAATTCATGTGAGGGCCTAACCTGAAGCCATGGGATCACCTTGAGGTAATGTTTGAACGTGTGGTTGCACCCAGAGATATTATATTAAAATGATATCGTGACCCGTGCACACATAAGTGGATCAAAGCCCACCCCCATGTCCTTCAATTTAGAAGCCCGTAGGGGTATGGTCTAGTGGCCAGCAGACGTATTGTTAAGGCGTTCATGCTGCTAAGAAGGTCATGATTTCAAACCTTGTCTTATCTAGAGTCCAGGCTTGTGGGCGGTGTGGTTCTCCCTAGGGGTTATAAGGCAGCCGACAGAGATTCGACCCCATGTCACGCGATAGCGAGATACTGTTGTAGTTACCGATTCCCCAAGATACAAAAAAAATAAAAAAAATCATTGTAAAAACATGTAAGATGTCATTGTACTAGCATTCTGTAACAGCATGTAAAATTTTCATTGTATCAGCATGTAAAATTTTCGCTGTATCAGCATGTTGTAACAGCATGTAAAATTGGTTTTGTTTTTATTCGTTAAAAAAAAAAAAATTACTGTGTTTATTTGCAAGTCAAAGGATGGACACAAAAACATTCATTCCTGAAATCAAAATCATCCCTATTTTCTGATCCTCGCGATCACACGAAGAAGGGAGGAGAGCATACTTATTCTAGGTAAAAGAAAAATCTGATTGAAAATGAAAGCCTACCTACTCTATGCTAATTACATCTTAGAAATCAGTTACGTGTAATCAAATAACCAATGGAGCCAAGCACGCAACAGTAATAGCAATATGTTCAGTGGCAATTTTTCAAATGAATAATGGAAATATTCGAGAGTGAATGAATCTAGTTGTTGTGACTGCAAACTTTCTAAATAAAAATAAAAAAATGGATCTAATTGAGTACTTACCTGGAACCATTGCTCGATAATTCTTTCATAGGCACATTTTTCCTCCCTCAAATCATGCTACAGCTCCTCATTTTCCTCCTCAAGTTCCTCAGATGTTGATTCCTCGTTCATTTCTGGAGGAGTATTTAATCTCTAGGCTACTGTCAAGATCTCCTCTTCCTGAGAAGAAGAAATCCCATCTTTCACGAGGATCTGAGCGAGTTGTTCCAAGATGACACTCATCATTAAATAATATTGCAGAAGGGGTTCTTACAACACCCAAATAAAAAATAAAAAACTAAAAATCACACTTGTTGAAACACATGAAAACCTATTCACAGTTGCAAAAATTGAAATTGCAGAAATTGAAATCTACACTTACGCTTGCAGGAATTGAAACACTCCCTACATACCCTTACCCATATGTCACCTCAGATTTGGGAGCATGACTAATCATACTTGCATGAAAATTCAAACTAAACTTCAATCCATCGTGCTTCCTAGGCAATGGCGCCAAAATGTTAGGTGGAAATATTGTCATTTAATTTTGTTGTAGTAACTACCCAACTATTTAATTTGTCAATCTGAGGTTCGTATGCTTATGAAGCACACGCACTATATATGCAAGACTGAAATAGAAGTAATCTAATCTAAATTTTTGAAATGAAATTAATCTAGGAAAGCATTGAAAGACTAACTAGGAAAGCAAGAAATTCATCTAGAAAAGCAATACAACATGTGAAGAGTTGAATGACAAAATACATATGTGAGCTCACACAATAATTCTATCTCAAATTACATTACAAAAATCAAATGACAAATCATGAAAGAATAACAATGAAATAATACAAATCAAAGCTAAGAATCTCTTTCTCCTAATTACAAGACTAAATTATGAATTACATGCCTCCTCGTGAAGAGAGAATACTCTCTTATATACATGAGTGTCATAATGACAGATCCACTATTCTCTCAACCACTCTCAACTACTTTCCCATTATTACAATATATGATCCCTTCAAATCCTCCACACATCTCTCTCATATCTTAGATAAGATATGCCAACCAAATCTTCCATGATCTTCTCTCTTTCAAATCTTCAAGTTTGAAGATGTAATTCGAATTTGAGGATAGGTGGTGAATTTTGACTTCATTGAAATCTTCAAATATGCCTGCACACATCATCAAACTCATCCAACCTTGAGATATAACGAAAATATGTTAATTTATAATATTTAATCACAAATTCACTTATAATACTAAAATGAATAAAGTGGAAAATAATAAGGTGAAACCCAAATGTATGTATGGAAATGGTATAATAAAAGGTTAATGGGACGATGGAATGTAATGAATAATGAAGGAAAAGGTGGATAAAAATACGACATTTCTGAGGCCCAACAGTGACTATCTTCCCATTATGGGGTAAGAGCATGGTGTGAAAATTGGATGACGCAACTTCCTTCATGGAATACATGTAACTACGTCCGAAGAAGATGTTGTAGTATAATGGGGCATCGATAACTTTGATGTCAATGATAATGATTTTTCCTCCAAGTTCTACGAGCACATTTTGGTAGAGGCCTTATGATTGTGATGGGTAGTAATCATATGCTCAAAGAGTAATGGATAAGGCAACGAGTTGTGTCCATACATATTTGGACATGATACATGTGGATGTCCCTTCGTCAATGATGCATCGATGGATCGAGCGGTTACAGATCTTGAATGGAATTTGGAAAGCCACTAATGATGGTAATCATAGTTCACTATTATCTGAGTGAAAGGTGATCATATGGGTGTCTGATGGATTGAATACCCCCAAGGTTGAGATAAATTTTTTCTGTTGGAATGGAAAATTTTGGAGGACCTCCAAGATAGACATGGTTGTCAGTGATTGTTCTAGGTCATCAATGAGGTTGTAAGAGTGTGCTACTATAACATGGTGGTTGTTGAAATTCCTGCATAATGGTATGCAAGGAATTCAAGTAGTGGTCTATGTTTTTGGATGGGGAATGGTCAATGGTTGTCCTGCTGGTATGGGGGGGATCCATCTTAGGGAGGTTAGAGTCAGGATACATGCCGTATTAATCATTGCATGTTTGAAGTAGGATTGCCTCTTCAGTGGTGAGTGGGATTGGTCAATTGACAATGTTTGTGAATTAGGGTGGCCCCGAATTAGGATGTTGTCCCATCTGTGGTGGTGGGTTTGTTATTTCTGGTTAGGTATTAATAACTCCCTGATGAAGAATCAATTTTTGGATAACTACAAGTGTATGAGGTTGAAAATAATTTTGGGTTATTTGCGGGGGTCCTTGAGAGGCAAGGGGTTGTTGGATATTCATTGTCTCTTTCATCCATTTGTGCTCATAAATTTGGGGTAAATGATGGTTATAATGACCATACTCACCGCATAATGTTGAAGGGAAGTTGGTTTGTAGGTTGTTGTTTCACCCTTGTCTTGGTTGGCCAATATTATTTCCCCCTTGGGGGTTTTGGATATCCTAATTTTGGTTTACCCCAAAAGGGGGTTTTCTTGTTGGGGTGTTGGGGGTAGGCCCATTTTGGAATAAAGAATAATTTTGGAGAATAAAGCACAAGGAAGGAAAATAAAATTGGAAGGAAAAGAAGCACATGCAAGGTAAACACACATGGAGAGGAGGAAAGCATGTGAGGCATACATGCAAGAATACCTAACCATGCTAGGGTTAAGGTTAGGGTTGGAAACATAATAATAAAAGAGAAGAGCAGCCAAATATTTGTGGACATAGCCCAGGAGGGGTGAACACGGTTGATAATGTGTTATGTGATTGAATGTGGTGTATCTCCTTTAATGTTAATGATTAGATGTGAGAAACATGTATGAATGACTTAGTTAGATCTGTTAATTTACATGCATGAATAAGAATTACATATTAATCAAGATAAGCTGAATTTTAGATTAAAGAAATGAAGATAACATAGGTTAATTCCATATCCCCACTCATTTCCAGGTTGCAAGAACCTGAGCATTGTAGCCACCCATAAGAACTATCTCAGGTGAGACTATGTAGTGCATCTTGTGTGTTGCGTTGCCTTCTGGTTTACTGGGAGGGCATATAGTTTTAAGGGGTTCTATTGGAAACAATGGTAGATATGAAACTGGGTCATCCCAAGAATGGTAGCAAGAGTGTAGGTAAACCAACAAATGGTTATGTTGTCGGTTGGAACATAATGGGATTGAGTGAATGAGATCTACTAAAGAAGCATGAAAATAATGTCATATCTGGTGAAAAAAAGTTAAAAAGAATGAGGATATAAAAGGTGATGTTGAGACCATGGAACCCAACGAAGGAAGAGATAGAGAGCTGGTTGAAAACAAAGGAGTTGGAATTTGTGCAGAAAAATGATAGAAACCCGAATTTAACACTACTCAAATATTTGGACAATTATGTATTTAACGACTTGCATGAAGTATTTTTCTGTGATTTCCTGCATGTGTTGAAGGAGTAGATATTGAGGTTGAAAGAAAACCACCCTACAAATTGGATCAGACAGCTAGAGTGGAATTTTGTGGAGATCGCGCAGTTACAACAAGTTGACAATAAATTTAAAAAGCATAGTAGATTTCTAGTTAGACAACATTGTTGTAGGATTCATCACAGAATTTTCGATAGATACTACGAAGTCTTATAGAACAAAAAAGTAATTTTTCCTGAAGGGACCTCGAGGTAGGTATATCAAATTACTGTATACTTCCATTAGGAAGTTACTGTGTAACAAGGGTGTAATGAAAATGGCCTCAGACAACTAAAATTCCCTGTGTGCATGGGGGAAGGGGGGAAGCACTAATAAGAGAAGGAGAAATGGAGGAAGAGAAGGATAAAGGAAAGAAGGAGGAGGCCTTGGATCCAATCATGATGGAGGAAGACCATATCAAGCAGATCATGGCAACAGCTGGAAGAATGTGCAGTGGAGTACCCTACCAATACAACATGAATAATAAGAAGAGAACCATAGCCATGAGGGAAGGCTTGGAAAGTGATGAATAAGAGGTAGAGGATCTTTGAGTTGTGGAGCAGATTAAGGAAATCCAATGCATGAAATATGAAAGGAAGACAAGAGGTCCAAGAGAAATAACCAGAGGAAAAACTCCTATGCATATCAGTGTTAGTGTGGAACCCATAAACCCATGTAAGACTAATACACCAGAAAGAACACCACCGTTTAGAAAAATGAATTTCAATAGAAGAAACACAACAGGAAGTACATATACACAGGGATAAACAACTGGGGGAGTCAGTTCAAGAATTATTATTCAAGGATCTACACCGCGTGGAGGTAGTAGTTCAACATTTAGGATGGCAGGACATTATCCCACCATCAGGTTACCAAAATTCAAGGGAGAAGCATCAAAGGACCCTGAGAAGCACTTGTTCATCTGTGAAAATATATGGGATACCAAACTTGTGTATTTAGCCATCACAATAAGAGACCATGCATTGGATTGGTACATGAGATTAGTTATAAACAATCCATCAAGAACAACCAAAATGATTATGGATAACAAGAAGTTATTGATAAATGAATTCCATAAGCCTAGCTCAGAGGATCAATACATGAATGAGATGATAGAGATAAGACAAAAACCAAGAGAATATTTCTGGGATATTGACCATAGATTCAAATGATTGAAGGGAAAACTGAAGTATTTCATAACAAATATGCATCACAGACACCTATTTGTGAATTCCCTGCTACCACACTTGAAATACCCTTTGAGACAATAGAAGTTTCAAAATCAGGAAGAGGCTCTACAAGAAACCTTACAACTAGAAGAGAACCAATATCAGAAGACATATCCAATAATAGAGGAGTTGAAGGAGGATATGAATAATTTAACATTTCAACTAAAACAGAATAGGAGTAAGGATAAAAGAGAAGTTTTTTTGTGTACCACATGTAGGACAGAAGGACATCACAAGAACAAATGCTAAGCATTCACGCAGTACATGGAAACATGATTGTCATACCCTTTGTCAATAGGAGGACTATGGTGTGAGATTTGTAATAAACAGGGGCATGATCCATATCATTGTCTAATGATGCCAAAATAACAGATAGTGCCTAAGAGTTCATATTGAAACTTTTGCAAGTCAGTGGGCCATGATGACAAAGATTTCAGGACAATGGAGTTGATGAGGGAAAGCACATCAGACACCTATAGGGTGTAGGTAGATATGATGACAGGGAAAGTTTCACCACAGTTTAACCAAGTACCAACCCCATATAACACTGTGCCAAAACAATATAACACTATGCAATTGTAGTACAATACTGCACAACCACAGTATAATCTCGTGCAGTATAACCAGGTTCCTCAATACAACACATCATGAGGAGATTGAGATGGATACATAGGTGGAGGAAAAGGTAGAGGAGGCTTTGGAAGAGACATAGGACCAATGGTATTCCATAACTATCAACAACCAAGACACTATGCAATAGAATGTCCACTTCCACCTACGACATGTATGTATTGTCGCGCATCCAGAAGATTGTCTGACACTATTGGGGAAGATTCAGGAAAAGAGAAATCAGAACAAATAGAATGTTCAATGGATTTTTCCATGAGCAAGAGACAATGGAATAAATATCAACATAGTTACACACGGAGGATCTAAGACAGGAGATGACATAGTAATACAATATCCAACACAACACCAATGGGTGAAGAAGTATACTGAACCAAAGAAGCATTTTGATGCACATAATGAAAAGGAGGTATTCAAGCAAGCCATACAAGAATTCTTGAAAAAATACATTCCATCTACATCAAATACGCAATATACTCAGGACGTACCAACATATGAGATGCCTTGATCGTTGGATCACAATAATGAATCACAACCCCTAGGACAAGTAAGTACCATAAAGTTTTTTCTGCAATCTTGTTTTAAACTACTAAATGACCCATCATCTGTTAAAATGTTACACATTATGTTATAAAGATGTAACACAAATGTAGAGGGAAAGCTAGAGAACAAAACAGTTAATCATCTGCATACAAGGAGGAGGAAAAGTAGATAATTCATATTAAATGTCAACATTGGAGATTTCAACATGGGGGATATTATACTGGATTTAGGCTCTGAAGTGAATGTGATCCCCAAGAAGACATGGCAATGTATGGGAGAGTCCACATTAGGATATTCACTTGTTCAGATGAAACTAGCAAATCAACACTGGGTTCTGCCAATTGGAAGGCTAAAGGGTGTGACAGTAGATCTGGATGGAGTGTGCACTAAAGCCGATTTCAAAGTGATATAAATAGTGAATGGAACAACACCTTATCCTACATTGTTTGGCTTGGATTGAGCGTTTGAAATTCATGCCATAATCAATTTGAAGACGAGGAATATGGCATTTGATTCAGGAGAGTACAAAGTCGTTGTGCCACTAGATCCATCAGAAGGAGAAAGGTTTGTAGAACTCACTTGCTTAGACCTAGAGGAAATCAACCAATTATAAAGAACCACCGTGAGAAAATAAGATTATGTGAATCCAACTGCATATGGGTATTCAGTTGGAGAAGTATTGTGTCATGCACGTCAGAATTAGATACAGGGTTGGAGAATTGGTAGCAAATATTACATGAAGTCTCCACAAGAAGGTACTCAAGAATATACTACGCAGTAAGATGGGTAGGTAAAAAGATAAGAGAACCTCCCAGCTTTCATGGGGTGAATGAATTAGAAGGATTCCTAACAATATACGAAGACAAAGTGTTAAAAAATTAGAGGCTCTTAGCTCTGGAAATAGCACTCAAGGCAACACCTGCAATATGGTGGGGTGGGCACAAAGGGATAGTTAAGGACTTGTACCAATGTAATTGATTACTACGTATCAGATTTGGCGCAGAACAAGGAATCAATCAACTGCATAGATATGATGGATAGGGGTAACCAACAAAACACTTGGAGAAGTGAAAAACACTATGGAAAATGACACCACCAGAAGAATGGTCTCATCACTTTATTCACACATTGAAAGGAATTCCATCAAACTGGTATGTAAACTAGGAATTGTGCAGAAGCATTGCAGAATGGATAACATTACAACGGAATTTTATAGTCACTTTCTCATTTGAACATGAGAACCCCAATATGGATTCATCACTCAAATAGATCATAGGGTTAATATTCATTCAAGAACCAAAGGTTGAACTTATAACAAAGTATCAACAACATAACAGATAGACAGTGAAAGAACTATTGTCATGATAACATGTGCGGGAAGAAGAATAAGATGAAGATGACCCACACAACATTCAAATTACATAAATTGAAGGAGAAAGGGAAGTGGAAGGTACATCTCTCGAATCCTAAGTATTTGTTGTGCCAATCAATGTGAAGATGTAAATATTGGGACAAATGCTAATCCCAAAATGGCCAATATTGGAGACTACTGGGATGAACAAATAGTAGAAAGAATAATAGAGTTGTTGTGTGAGTACAGTGACATGTTCCCAAAAACCTTTATAGATATGAAAGGAATAGAAGGAGAGCTAGGAGAGATGAATATACCTCTCAAACTTGAGGATGTTACAGGTATGAACTAACTGAGAGGGGGGGGTGAATCAGTTAGTGTAAATTATTAACAATTTCACTCATTTTTAACTTCGAATCATTAATCTTAGTGGCAGTAAGTCTTTACTGTGAAATCCAGTGTTATAAACATAAAG
>ML783033.1:224850-245720 GCA_009831015.1 Picea engelmannii | reverse complement strand
ATCTACGTTTCAGCATCTGTGATTCGGCATTTGTGTTTCAGCATCTGTGATTCAGCATTCCTTGTGCGTGTTGACATCCTTGACTGCTCCATAACCGATTGCCATCAATGACAACCTTGATCATCTGCATCATCTCTGATGTATCCATCTTTCCAACAGAGGATAGATTAGTCAGACAACGACCATATAGATTAAACCAAATATATAAGTAGAAAGTAAAAGCAGAAATTGATAGAATGTTGGAAGTTGGAATCATAGAACTAGTGGAGGAATCTAAATGGGTAAGCCCTATGGTAGTTCAGGGGAAGAAGAAAGGAGACATAAGGATATGTTTCGATCTAAGGAAGTTGAATTATTCTTGCCTACATGACCCTTTTCCTACCCCTTTCATAGATGAAGTATTAGAGAATGTAGGAGGCCAGGAAACATACTCATTCAAAGATGGATTCGCATGCTACCATCAGATCAAGATAGCTCCATAAGATAGGTACAAGACCAATATTTCCATAGAATGGGCATCCTACCAGTACAAGGTCATGCCTTTTGGAATGAAGAATGCACCAACAATATTTTCAAGAGTAGTCATAGCTTCATTTAAAGAATTCATCCATCAATTTTTAGAAGTATATATAGATGATTGCATAGTTTATAGTCCATTGAAAGATCATGTAGAGGTATTAAGGCTGATATTGGAAATATGTAGGAAGTGTTATATATCATTAAATATCAAGAAGTGCATATTTGGGACACCTTTTGGGATACTATTGGGCCATATAGTGTGCAATCAAGGCTTGCTAGTAGATCCTTCAAAGATTGTAGTGATTTTAAATTTACCACCATGAAAATCAGTACGTCAACTGAAAGAAACATTGGGACACACGGGCTACTACAGGAAATTCATAAAAGGGTATGCACATATCACTGCACCGATGGAGAAATTGTTGAAAAAAGATATTAAATTTCAGTGGAATGAGGATTGTCAACAGGAGTTGGACACTTTAAAAGAGATGGTAACAACACCGATGCTAGTATTCCCAAATTGGGAAAAGACATTTCATGTGCATGTAGATGCATAAACCATATCACTTGGAGCTATTCTGGCACAGCGAGAAGTAGGAGAGTTAGACCATTCTATAGAATCTGTAAGAAAAAAATTGTCTAAGTCAGAGTAGAATTACAATACTACAAAAAGAGAATGCCTAGCAATGGTATATTCATTGCAGAAGTTTAGACATTATCTAATTGGGAAAGATTTTAAAATGTTCACAAATAATTCTTCCCTCAAATACCTAGTCAATAAGCCAATTTTGGGGGGGAGGATATGTAGATGGTTATTGTTGTTTTAGGAGTTTGACTTTGAAGTGATACTCAAGCCAGGGAAGTTGAATGAAGGACCCAACCACCTGTCAAGAATCATCAATGGAGAGGAAACTACAAATTTAGAGGATAACTTCCCTGATGCACAATTATTTTCAATCCAAGTAGCTGATGAATATTTTGTTGACATCATTCAATACTTGAGTATAGGGACTGCGCCACAAAAAATAAACATTGTGCAGAAGAAAAATTTGGTAGTAAGGGATGCAGACTATCAATTGATTGCAAGACACTTATATAATATGGGTACAAACAACATCTTGAGATGTGTACTAGAACATGAAAGGCCTAGGATTTTAGTAGAGGCTCATGAGGGAATAGTTGGAGGAAATTATGTAAGAAAAGCTATTGTGCAGAAGGTATTGCGTGCAAGACTATGGTGGTCGGCCGTCCAGAGAGATGCAAATGACTACTGCCAAAGATTTGATGTATTTCAAAGGGTTGGTAAACCTAATAGACAGGATGAGATTCCCCTAAGACCACAAGCAACCTTGCAAGTATTCAACAAATGGGAAATAGATTTTTTTGGACCAATTAATCCATCAACAAAGAGGTCAAGAGCAAGGTATATAATTACTATGACTGAGTACTTAACAATATGGGTAGAAGCAACACCAATAAAATATTGTAGTGTAGAGACAAAAACACACTTCATGCTTGAGTAAGTGATCACTAGATTTGGATTCCCAAGGATTTTGATGAGTGACATAGGCACTCACTTCATCAATAGTATTATCAAGGCTATGACTGAGGAGTTTGAAGTCTATCATCAAAAGAGTACACCATATGAACCTCAAGCAAATGGAACAATGGAATCCTTTAATAATACCCTAGAGAATTCATTGACAAATATCTGCAATGTCAACAGGGACGATTGGGACTTGAAGATACCAGCAGTTTTATGGGCATACAGGACTACATGCAAAACGTTGATAGGGAATACACCATTTAGGTTGGTGTATGGAAAAGAAGAAGTGGTTCCATTAGAATTTTTGGTACCTAGTCTACACGTAGCAGCAATCACTAACATGACAAAACGAGGTGCAGTATAAGAAGGCTAAGTCAGCTGATGGAGATGGAAGAAGATAGGATTCTAGCAAGATTTCACCAAGAAGTATAGAAAACAAGGGACAAAGCTTAACATGATAGACATATTAAAAGGAAGAGTTTCAAGGAGGGAGACCTAGTCTTGGTATATGACAGTAAATTTCTTCAACACCCAAGAAAATTCAGAATGCATTGGTTGGGACCATATGAAGTGAAGACTATCACACATGGGGGAGTTTTACAGTAGAAATATTTAGGAGGTACGCAACTCAAAGTAATGATCAATGGGAGTGGAATGAAATTGTATAAGGACAGTCGACCTCCTAGTAATTAGGAATTTACCGCATAGTAAAGAGATATGTATATAGTGTATTATAGTTTTAAAAAAAGACTGCGCATAGAAATAATGGGGTTACTACGCCAGACATCAGAAGAACGCGTGTAGAAAAAATGGATTTAGCACGACGAAAATAAAATGTCCACGTGCAATGGATAAATGACATACCGTGCACTTGGAAAACTCATTGTGTTGGGAAAAGGACCAATGATCAGAAAAGGCGAAAATTTCAAAAATGGAGGTTACGGCGAAAAGACTCTAACTGGCAGCAATTATGGGAAAAAAGCCGAAAATTTGAAAAATGGTGGTTACGGTAGAAAGGTGTCAGCTGGCATCGATTATGAAATTCAATGCAAAAGTACGAATAAATCTCCACTACATTAATCAACATTGGGGAAACTTCTCTGAGAAGCTTCACAACTCACCTATATAAAGGGGAAACACGGGCAACATAAAACCCATTGTGAAATCGTGAAATTGAAAAGAGATAGAGAACGTAGAGACGAAGTGATTTGACATAGGGAGAACTAGTGAAGATTCATTCATCCAAAACCAAACACTACCCATGATGGTACCACCAAATATGGGTGCATTGAGCCAAGCAGGGAGGAAAACACAGAGTAGTAGGGAACCACGGGAGGTAGCAGAGCCCAGATAGGAAACTAGACATCCCAAGGATTTCATCGACATCGATGCAATTCCATCATCATCTAAATCTCCCATAGACCCTACACCAGTGGTGGAGGAAAGGCAGGGTCCAACTGCGTTGGCCATGGAAGTCGACCTAGCCAACAACGCACAGGGGCATCCCGCGCATAACACATAAAAACCATCATAAACCACCATGATTGAAGGAGTCTCTCAGTTAAATGGCCAAGCTACTGCATAAACAGAGGAAACAATACCCAAAAACACCAGAGAAAAAACCGTGCAGGAACAAGAGGGTCTAGTAGAGGATATCACTGGTCAACCAGACTCTCATGTAGAAATAAGACACATGGAGGCGGGGTCCTCAAGTCAAAAATCAAAATGAAAGGGAAAACAACCTATGGCACAATCTCCGCACAGGCAGTTAGACATAGTAATTGTGTTCCTGCGCATTCCAGAAGGAGTGCAACCCATGCCAACACTGCTAGGTTGCGTGGAGAAACTGAGGTACTCAGACCACGATGTGGCCGACAAAGGAAAATTCCCCAAATTTTCATAATAGGTATACTTAGATAGAATAGGGATAAGAACCCTTGGAGACCCTATCCTACAACCAAATCCATGGGAAGTTGGCCTGGAAAAAACTAGGATCGTCAACCTGCTAGATATTCCCCACTGTGGAAGGGGGAAAGAGGTGAACAACTACATCAGGTAGTTGATAGCGGTCCTCCATGGAGGATTCCTCTGGATGGAAAAATCCATCTTTATAGACTTAGATCTAATCGCAACAATCACATGACTATCATCAATGGGTGAGAACCCCGCACAGTACCTGGATGACAAAACCAAAGAGAAGGCACTGGCGGAAGAAATGAAAAGAACATATGGCACAGAGAGGGGGTCATGCAACATAACATCAAAAGGATTAGTGACACTATGACACAGATGGCCACTAAACTCATGGCCTATAAAATGATGTGAAAATGTCGCAAGGAAGAAGTCCCTGCCAGGGAAGTTGCAGCTGCAGTGCAAAGTGAAAATGGCATGTCACTCAGTTGGGCCCCTTACCTGCTCAACTTACTCATGGAGGATTGCAAAGACACGTAGGACCTCAACACACATTTCCACTACTCATGGCTATTCATGTTGATCACGTTGATGGGGTGGAGAGAACCCCCATATCCATACTTCTGTAGTCAGATAGATCGGTGCCACGCAACACAATACACGTCGCTGGGGAGAAATTTCGACCCCAAGCACAGAAGCAAAAAAATGGGTAACTTTTCCAGGTACTTTGTAGAGATACAGGAGATTATAGCCAAAACTTGGTGAATAACCCCAGAGGTAGTCGCGCAATTCAAGGACATCACCAACTTCAAGGTGTCCAGGACCAACATGTGGATCCAAGCATGCAAGGATCCATGGAAGGAGTGGCTCCAACTAAGATACCTTTTCATGGCAGAAGATGTAGAGATGGCCATTAGAGATTGGCTCGATGACTGGAGAATCCCAGTATTACACCAAGGAACGGGGGCTATGAGAACATAGGGAACCCCCTCAGCATCTACTCCCTAAGAACCAGGGCCACCTAAGTGGCCAATTTCATATTCAAGAGGAACACGCAAGAAGGAAAAGGTGCACAAAGAGCCACCCGAGTACACAATCACATAGGATGACATTGACCTGGTGGCTAAAAAGGTGCAATACCATGTCGCAAAAGACTTTGAAGAAGCAAATCACCAAAGGGGGCAGATCCAAGATGACCTGGCTAGCATAAGATAGGTCCTCGAGAAAATTAGTACTACTCAGAGGTCTGAAAGGGGCACATAATCCGTACTCGAGGGATAAAAAATAGTAGTGATAAGGACTACACCACAAACAGAACATACTGTTCACACAACTGCGCATATGAGTCCAACATTCAGCATAACAAATAACATGTTACATATGGATGAATCTGCATCATAGACGCCACTGAAAGAGTTGGTGCAGGTTGACATGGCATTGGCCAAGATACCAACAAAGGATTTGTATAGACTCTAGGTCAACGTCGCACAAGAGGTGTAGTCACGTGTGAGGACAGATGCAACAGAACTACAAGAAATTAAAAATGACAAGGAAGAATTGGAGCTCATGGTCGAAAAATTAAAGTTCGAGACCAAAGAACAAAAAGAGCACGTAGATAAAATTGAACATGGGGTGACAACAGTCTACAACCACCTTCTGGACAACACACAGGTCGAGAGTCCAACTAAGGAGGAAAAACTCAATCATATTACCCAAAATATGGACCAATGTAGGGAACAAATTGAGGAACTGAAGGAAAATATGACTCCGATGACTCCACCAAAGGTTAGGGAGTAGAGGAAAGAAGAAGTTTCACTCCAACTAGTAGAGTTGGAGAAACAAGTTAACACAACAGCATAACTATTTGACAGAAAAACACAGCTTTGGACAATGTTGGAGGAAGATGAGCAGGTCCTGCGGTGGGACCAAGAGAAAGAGAGGATAAATGCAGAAATCCAAGACCTCAAGTAGAGGCAAAATAAAATGGGCATCACTGAGCGTTTAAAAGGAATGCAGGAGATGAAGAGATTACAGGCCGAACTAAATATGGCACAAGCGCAAAAACAGGAAATGCATGCATGGATGGAACCCCTCCAAGAGTAAGCAACATAAATGATCATGCAATTGAAGGTAGAGAAGAAGAACATGGTGCAGACACGGGTGGAATGCACAACCATGGTTCAGGAGGAAGTCACAACATAGAACTTACAAGTGCTTACAGAAAAGGTCATGCGGGTCCAAACACGAGGAAGGGGACTAGCAGACAAGTTCCACAGTCTAGCAGAGGTTGTCAAGGGAGCGTGTAGTGCCTAGGTGGCTTAGGATGAGCCACATATTAGTGTTGGGTGCCTGCTGGGTACAGGCCCATTTTAGAATAAAGAAAAAATTTGGAGAATAAAGCACAAGGAAGGAAAAGACAGCTTGTAGGAAAAGCAACATGTGCAAGGTAAACACGCATGCAAAGCAGGAAACCATGCAAGGCATGCATGCAAGAATACCTAACCATGCTAGGGTTATGGTTTTGGTATGAATATGTAATGGTTGATAAGCCAAAAACATGTATAAATAGGAACCTAGGAGGTCTAGGTTGGAGGTCAAAGTTGGATATCATGTTGTTGGTCATTGTTACTATGTTGTTTATGATCTATGTTATACGTTGTTGAGCTAAGGAGAGAAAATAAGGTATATCTTAAGGGTTAGATGAAAGTCTAGGGAGCCTGGTGTGATCTAGTCTGCCTCATTGTATATATCCACCTATTTATATGGAGAGTTGTAATACATGAGGCGCTATAGTTTGGAAACATAATAATAAAAGAGTTGAGCAACCAAATCTTTGTGGATGTAGCCCAAGTGGAGTGAACCAAAGCAGATCATGTGTTATGTGATTGAATGTTGTGTATCTCCTTTGATGTTAATGATTAGATGTGAGAAACATGTATGAATGACTTACTTAGATCTGTTAATTTACATTCATGAGTGAGAATGACAAATTAATCAAGATAAGTTGAATGTTAGATTAAACAAATGAAGATAACATAGGTTAATTCCATATCCCCACTCATTCCCAGGCTACAAGCACATGAGCATTGCATCCACCAATAAGAACTATCTTGGGTGAGACTACGTAGTGCATCATGTGTGTTGTGTTTCCTTCTGGTTTACCAGGAGCGCCGATAGTTTTAGGGGGTTTTGTTAGAAACCATAGTAGATATGAACCTTGTTCAGCCCAAGACTGGTAGCAAGAGTGTAGGTAAACCAACTTGGGGGTTTTCCCCTTGTCCCTTTTTTTTATTCTTTCTCTTTCTCCTATTTTTGTTGGATTGATGAGGGGGGGTGGCTATGTTCAATTGTTTGAATGTTTGAACTTGTTGAAGAGGGGAAGGTTGAATAAAATTTAATCTGCCTTGTTGTTGTCCATGTGGTGGGGCATCCAGTTAGGGAGGGCTAGATAAGGGGTAGTATCGATTATTTTGGGGAGGTCCATATTTATTATATTAAGTGGAGAGGACCCAACTAGTGTTGGTTTGATATGATTCGGTTGGCTATAGGCCTGGATGTGGTACATGAACATAGTTGGGGGGTGCAAGTATGTGTGCTCCCATTATGGGGGGGAGGTGCCATGAATATTGGTTGGGGTGGTGGAGGAGGATAATAAGGGGTTCCTCCATATGGTGGTTGATATTGAGTGGTCCCAAACATGGGTATTGGTTGAGTTTGTGGGTGTGTATGGTCATGGACCCAATCAACCCATCAACAACATGTGATGTTCAGGGTTTGTCTTGAATGAATGGTATAGGGAGAGGAACATCAGGTAACATTGTATAAATATACCCCAATTGAGATTAAATCAAGTCAAATGTTTTGGCCTTAATGATAGACTCATCTTCAGTTTGAGGGAATGTAGTGGCGACATCATTGGCGAGGAGAGGGACTAGTGATTTCAGCAACCAATCTAGTCATTGTTGCAGGGTGGTATCTTCTTTGAAAATACTTCCTCTTCTTCACCATTCATGAATATGATCAGTGATATGGATGGTCAAATTTTGTTTGAATTCGGATAGAATTTCCAAATTGGTATCATGGCACACTAGAAGTTGGAAAAAGGATAGAAAGTCCTTTTCCAATGACTCAAAGGTTGAGTGGGACCCAGATTTTTCATCCACATACCATTTGGTAGAGGGACCAGTGAGTGTTCTTTGGAAAAGTCGTAGGCGAATGAAATATTCCATAATGATATTAGAAGAATGCCACAAGTTAAAAGACATGATGTGACAAGTTAAAATACTTGGTGGGCATATTCAGCCAAGTGGGGTCATGTAATATGGGATCATTAATCAATTTGGTCAAGTATGGGATGTTGAGAGATGCCAAGTATGGAATGGAAGGGGGAGTGCCAACCATGGTATGATGTGGTTGAGAAGATGTTTCTTATGATGATGGTTGGGAGCTTGTACCTTTCAAATAAGGTTGGGCTCTGCCTCCTTGTGGTGGAGGACTAGTGGGTTAGTTGTTCTCGGTATTGGTGCCCAACAAAGTAGATCCAAGAAAGGATGATCCTACAATCATGGCACTTACTAGTGTGTGATGGTTTTGTTGATGTGTCATCCAAATTGGGGACACCTCCCAAAATTGGGGGGAGGTTTCTCAAACGTCAAGACCAATGGGGATTTTGTGGTTCCCCTATGGCGATAGACTATATTAATTTGGATGTGTTAAAGTGATGGTGAGGAGGAATAATAGAATGATGGAAATCATACATAAACCAAGTAACAATGTAAGATGGTCGAGGGTATCATTAGCGTGGGGGGAAAATAACATGCATATTTCCTAATAAACCTATCATCCTTCCTCTCAAACAACACTGAGCATCCAAAGAATAACTTGACAATGGGGCCATAACCCACTTGAGTAGATTCTAGATAAGAGATGAAAAATCAGTTATAATGAGGGGTGAAGGGGGCATATCCTGGCAGTATTGGTGATATTTCCCAACAGTCACTCAAAATATGATTAAGGTGTGATTGCATCCCACAGATGACACCTTGGGTAGATAAAACATAGAATTGGCCACTAAGTCACCTCGATAAAACATGACATTTATATTTTCAGCCTCGTAAATTAGTTACAGGATGGATCCTTTTGAAGGGTTGGGTGACCCAAGGAGGCACACACAGAACAACAGGACCTTGGCCTTCAACCCTTCATGGGTGTCTCCCTACCTTATGGTGTAGGAATGCTTGATTGGGAGGATTTTGGTACCCTATTTCACAACTTTCTAAGTTTCAATGAAGAAAATATAATGGGGATTTATTTGGATACCTATCCTCAAAATCATAAATTAGACTACAATTTTATTTTGGTGTTCCTCCTATGGAGGTTAGAAAATGTGTTGCTTATGATTTATTTTATGATGTGAAAGTAGGATATGAAGTTGGGGTCATTTTCCAACTTCATTTTTTAAAAATTGGTGTGAAAAAAATATCGGTACTAAACAAATGAATCCCTTCTGATCCTCCCAGATAGATTATGGGCACGGGGAGAAGAGCATACTATGGTTTCAAGTCTCTAGTAAAAATGTTTTGAAAATGTGGTGATGTTGTGTGCAAGAAGTGAGAGTGTGTAATGGTTTTTAATAATTTAGTGAGAAAAATTTTAAAATGTTTACATATCTTTGTCATTTAAAAATATTGCATACTTCTAACTTACTAAGTTTCACAAACAATCCTTGCAAAAATGGAAAAATCCCTAGGTCACTAGCATGATGGACATGTGAGTCCTTACTCTTGATCTTTTAATCTCCCTAGAATGGTATATTATCTAAGAGAGCTTTGAAACTATCCTATATTGTAGACATGTGGGCATGTATGGGCCCTTACAAATCCTTAAAACTTCCTAGGTTGTATGCTCTAGAAATTTGAAACTATCCTAAGATTGTGCACATATGGGCATGTGTGGGCCCTTACAAATATTTTTAGATTATGTTTCAATAAGAAAACTAAGAGGTATTGGCCTCTCCTACACAATGATTTTTGAGAGGGATATGGAGATTTCTTCGAATAATCTATTTTTCTTATTTTCAAGGTCACACTAAGGTGCAAGGAAAGAACATACTCCAAGATTGCTAAAATAGTCCATAGTCCCAATTTAGTGTGATGAATTTGTAAAAGACACCAAACTTCCAATACTTTTAATATTCAAATGCTTCACTAGGCCATCCATGTGGAAACGAAGTAAAAGATGAAAAGGTTATTTTTATCCCCCCTAAGTGACTATGTGGGCATAGTATCTATGAAAGAATGAATCCAAAGCCTATTTTTTGTGCCTTTTTCAAAGTGCATAAAGTAAACCTAAGCTAGATGGTGAAAAATGGGCTCAACAAGCCTTAGAATTTGAAAAACAAGACTTGTGCACGACTATATAGTGAGACAGACATGCACAACATGCACTGTGGGAAGTTGATGAACATAGGCAATGCATGGAACCATGCGGTATGTGTGGTTGTTAGACCCAAACCAACACGCAAGAAGAGAAATGGTGGGCCACAAATTTGAAATGAATTCATCCAAACCAGAGCTGAATTGCAGTGAATGAAGGGTAGGCTAGGCCAATTTTGGGCCCTGCAAACACCAGAAAATGAGAATAACAACTCTAATAGCCTACATGAGGAGGAATTTGGATTCCAATCCCTAGTATGGACGTCAATCTGTTTGGGGCTTTTGATCACAAGGGTGAGAAAAAGGAGACCTCTTTGATTTCCTTGGTAATCCAACAAAGCAAGATAGAACAATGGTTAGTAGTTTAGTGAACCCATAATATAGAAAGTGAGATAGGAATAATAAAAAATGGAAACTAAAGTAAAAAAACATTAACAAAGGAAGCATGATATTGAACACCAAGAGTGGTTACCCAATAGAGAATAGTCTTTGAAATTGAGAACACCAAGAGGATAAATGTGGGATTTATGAATCCCATATTCCTCCTAGGGAGGGCTCTTGAATCCCTCAAAGTAGATCTATTACTCCTATTTTGAATTACAATGGTGAAGAAATCTATGGAAAAGTTTCCCAAGAGGTGAAAATATTTCCCTATGCTACTTTTCCAAGATACTCTTAAGAGAACAAATGGCTTCTCCAAGAGTATTTGGACAACATAAAAATTCTATGAACTTCTTCATTTTGTGCATATAATGGCCCTCTATTTATAGAATCATAACAAGGTATTTGATAGCCTGCTCTAAGTGTGAATGGGACAACTTTTGAGGTACATCCCATATTTTTATTAATCCCAACGTGATATTTTGGGTCAATCTTGGGGTCTTGTCTTGAATTATATCATGATCATTTTTGTGTCTGTGGTCATTTCTACAACATAATTGATGGTCATTTCTACATCGTGAAATTGATGTAGAAAATTGATGGTCATAAGTGGTTGAAGCCCAACCAAATTCATAATTGTGTCATTTCTGCATATGTATGGGTTTCCTCATGGACAATCACGCGGGTCATGCACTGTGCACGTTTCGAGTTGTTTTGGCCTGCACGGATGCATGTGCGCTGACTTTGTTGGAAGTGCGCACAAATTTATGGGATTTTTGCATAGTTTTGGTCACCTTTCTTAGAATTGGTTCTATAAATATTAGAAGTATGATGTATCTGTGTTGATTTTTTCTTCATCCATTGTCTGTATCACTATGAGCATTTTTTTGGTTATCATATTGTATCTTGTCACTATAGAAGGAGGGTAACCCACTCATAAAAAAAATTATTTTTAGCTTATCATCCTTTATGAAGTCAACATATTTTATCAACTCAAAGAACCTCTTCTCATATTCATCCATTGTCATGCTTCCCAACTTGAGTTCAAAGAACTCTTTCATCTTCCTCTCATAATTAAATTGGACAATTGTTTCTCTTGGAAATATCCTTTGAACTTCCTTCATGAGATACTTTTCTCATTTACAACACCCAAGCCTTGGCCTCTTCTCCTTTGTTGTGCTCACCATTGAAAGTTGGTGGATTGATTTTCCTAAGTTCACCTTGTAATATTTCTTCCTTAGGACTTATTCTCTACGTCCAGATAGGAGACACAATTGGGATACTTACTGGACTTGAACTTTCATGATTCATTCAGGTGGATTTCCTTGGATAATGATGATGCATGTTCATTCTTCTTGACTACCTATCATTATCATGATAATCCCTTTTTCTTTGGGATCTATATGTTATCACGTTTCTAGCACTATTTGTATGCTTGTTTCCATAGTCTTTGTTAACTTTCTTATGCAACATATTCATACTATGAAGTATCTCTTCTTGATCCTTCATAGTCCTTTCATTATCGACCATGTAGCTTTGCACTTCTCTATCCATACTTCTCATAGTTGTAGGTTCTTTCCTACCTCTCCTTCCAATAGACTTTGTATCATCATTTTCCATGCTGGCATGTATACCTATGACCTATTATTAATAGTTGCAATATCATTGAGCATATTCCAGAACTCCATTCCTCATATAAGAACCAAATTTGTTTTCTTGTACCTCTAGTTCTGCAAGAAATGTGCATGTAATAATTATTGTTAGAACATGCATAACATAAAACATTTCATATATTATAATACATGTTATTATTCATCCCAATTAATGAATAACACAATACACTAAGTCAAAATATGATTCCCTTATACATATTCCTCTCTTAAAAATCTCTCCAATGGTTGCACTCATGCCTCATTCTAAGTTCTGAGTGAAAAGTTACAACATTTACAAGTTGCAATTTCCACTCACTTACTATTACATAAATCATTTATTACTTTCTGATAAAATTTTAGCATGCAATTCAAAATTGTGGGTGGATAATTTTCTTATACTCCTCAATACCTTCCCAACAACTATTTTTTTACTCAAATCTGAAGTATGATATGAAAGTTATGGTATGGAGAAGTTTAGACTATTTTTCCCAATTTATCTTTGTATGCTACATGTGTGTTTTTTTTCTTCCTACACATTTTTACAAACCTATATTTCAAAAATAGCTCCAATTTTGGATTCTATGGTTTGTAAGCTTTCCATAGACTACCCCTGAGCCACAAATGAACTTCTGAACAAGGCATTATGCCCTCTAGAAGTAACTTGGTGCCAAAATTTTACTTTAATGTTTTTAGCTTTAACTTTCTCATACAAGATATGTTTCATGCTTGGAGTAGCTTATTGGATAGCTCTCTCTAAGTTATTTTATTTAAGCTACAGATATGGAGTATAGCAAATCTAAAATCTATTTTCATGGATTTTGGTTGCCTAAAAATGTCATTTATGACCTCAAAATCACCCCACAAGTTCATGACCTTCAAAATATCTTTGTAGAAAATTTATTGTTTTACTGCTATAATAGCCTTTGAATCCGAGCGACTGATCTCAAATTGGGTCAAATATCAATCATTGATCTAAACTCTATCAGCGATCTGTGATTGAATATATCCTTTGAACACACACAACACATTTCCAAAACTATTTATCTGAATATTGGCCATCGACCCTTTCATGTGACAATCAATTGCAACACATCAATAAACCTGTCGACCCTACCACTGATAATGAGCTATTGGTGATTTTTATTAGCGGATGAAAATCCTTACCAATTCATTTGACCTGACCACCATTCAGTAGTTGTTCATATTGGCATACAAAAATAATTCTCCAATTTGGTCAACCTAACCATCAACCATCGACCATTCCTTGACTGACGTGGAAACTATGTTGATGTGGCATGGCACATGGATCCTGATGTGGCATGACATGTCATCCTGAGGTGTTAACTTGAATGAAATGGAATGACATGTGGATCTTAATGTGGCATGACACATCATCCGCTTATTTCTTCATCGACCATTGACATATTCTCTCGGATGAAACAAACACCTCGTTGAATCAGCCAACCCCCAACCATCGTCTATCAGACATCAATGTTTTCTCTGGGTCGATCGATACACTTTGATAAACCATTTGAATTGACCTTCAGTTTTAAACAATTTCTATTTGGAGAAAAAAAAAAAACTTCACCAAATCGGCCAACCTAACCATCAATCATCGAAAATTTTCATTTGGAAAAAAAAAACCTTCCCCAATCAATTGACTCAACCATTGGTCATCAAATATTTATATTTGGTTATCTCCAATACTTAAAAAAAAAACACCAAAACCATAATGAATTTGAATCGTCGATCTCTAATCCAAGAAGATATTGATTGTCAATCAACTCCCTTTTTTGAACCTCTAAAAAATTATCTAGATCTTCACTCTAATCCACATCGCAAAACTCCGAAAATAAAACCTGGTCGTTGATCTACTTGACCTTCCAAATGGTCAAAAAAATTATAATTTTTAAAATATATAATGATAAATCTGGGTCGTTGATATCAAAATCAAATGCGATCTCAGTCGTCGATTCATCAGACTTCACCCAACTCTACAATGGCCATTAAAACATGAATTTTGATCATCTAGGTTGAATTTAACTCTGCAAATATTCATATTTACTCCATTGAACCTCCCTTCGAAGGTTACAAGGAAAATACAACCTGAATTTTCTCATGAATTTCGGGATTTCGCTATGATATTTCTCCATTTTTCCCCAAATTCACATAGATCGAAATATGTAATAGTGAATTTTCCCAATTTCCACTTGTCCTGGCCCACACAAGCCCAATTTTTGAACCAGAGGCTCCGATACCATAATGTAACATTCCCTAACCCGTCCATTACGTGCGAAATACTAAAAAAAATAACATTTTCTGCAAACTAATTTCCTATAGCTTATTGGCTACGAATTATATAGAGATTTAACTATTATCCTAAACCATTTATTAAATTCATATACAACATTTAAAAAAAACATGAATGAAACTAATAACTTACACAATAGCATGTAAAATCATTCTCACGCATATAGTAATAGCACAAAAATTAAACACATAAAACAAATTAGAAAGCATATAAAACACTTATATTTTAATTCATTTGTGCAACTAGTTTCTTGGGATGGATGTTCCACCCAACCATAGACTTTTTGTTCCAAATATCAATAGCATGTAACCCCCGAGCTGGGGCTAGAAATCCACAAAATAGGGTGGTCTCTCACTATCCACTCATAGCTCAGTAATCCCACAACCTATTGGTATTCTCCTACAGTTATCTTGATTTTCCACCAACTCTCTTCCTATGGACCTTCCCAACCCGAGGAATGTACCCCTTCATTGATATTAGTCCCTCAAGTTTTTGATTCATAATAGGTAACTAGGAATATCTCCATTGGGACCTCAAGGGAATTCACTGCTAAAAAAATACCAACAAACTGTTGGATTACTGAGAGGGGGGGTGAATCAGTAATAGATAAATTTAACCCATAACATCCAATTGTTCTATCAATATAGCATTATCATCCAATAGTTGTAGAGTTAACAATGAACAAATGAGAAATCATACACATACACAATACACCAGTGTTTTTACCTAGAAACCCAAAGTGGGAGAAAACCACAAAATGATTTTTCTTATATGTCTTTAAGAATTACATTATTTGAAGCACCAACTTCTTTTGTTTTCTAGCTGCAATTGGAAGGAGGCTCCAACCCCCTAGTTTCTCAAGCTACAACCTAAGGGAAGCTCCAACTCCCCAATTCTTTGGCTACAACCAAAAGGAGGTTAAAACCCCCTATGTTCTCCAACTACAATCAAAAGGAGGCTACAACCACCTATCCTTGCCCCATCCAAATGCCCTGACGTAGAAGTAGAATGATGGAACCATTGTCACACTATCACTTTGATATATACCACTGTAAAAACCTGTACCACTAACCTACATCCAACTAACCTGTAACAACCTGTAATCAACTTGTAATCAATCTGTACCATAAATAAGTGCATCAACCATGCACCAACATGTACCATCAACGAGTGCATCAGCCATGCACCAAATATGTACCAATCATGCATCAAATACACATAAACTATGACTCATCAAGATGTACCAACATCATGAACTATACACCTCGTGTATGTGCCAACTCATCAACTACTTGTCTCAACCATGTACCCAACATGTACCTCAACCAAAAGCCCTCATCAATTTCATCATCCAAATATGATTTGTAGCTCTATAATAGACCTGGAGTATATGATCACATACCTACAAACCTTCCTTAACTTTAACAACAAGAGACTAGAATTTTCATTAAACTTTACTTTAGTCTCACATGACTATTTTTGGATTAGTCAACAAACCTAACTTGATATAATCATAACTATGTACCTGTAATGAATAAAGACTTGAAAATGGTACACAATGTTCTTCAATGTATTTTATGCAACTCCTCCAGATTTCACTACTTGGAACCTCTCAGAAAAAAGTTATAGAAAAAATGGCATACCTTGTTGAATTAAGTCTTATTCTAGAGACAAAACTTGTAGAGCGTGCCCCGAACATAATATGTGTTTTACGTATCTGAAAATTGTACAAAAAATACTACATATTGTACTCCAAACAATACATTTTTTCTTACTAAATTTGGATCTATTATGAATAAGTTATGGCATTTTTACCCAAAACACATGTTTTAGACTAGTTTCAGGACTAACCACAAACCCTATTTTCCACATAGTGTAACTCCACAATAAAACGACCCACGAGATGAAATTTGTATCACAACTGCTTGGATAGTTTTTCTCAATGGCCTCTGATTTCACGGTCTGAATCATTCTAGAAACAAATTTATTGCGAAAATGGTGAGATGACCTGTAAATAACATATCTTAGAAAGCATCATCAAAACAATTTATACTCCCTTGAATTTCGGACTTCTTTACTCCACATTCCCTCTGAAATTCAGCTTATATATCCTTTGGCTACCTCAGTCACTTGAATATATTCAATATTCTCAAGTGTGATTAAAAATGAGAGACCCTTTCCTCTTATTTATACTTTCATGTAGCTTCCTTAAGGGGTTACCTTCTAACCATATTAACCCACTTTCCTTATTTTAGGGCTAACCCACTTCTAACCACTTGTCCACTTAGTAATTTATCCATTAACTTTATTATTTAAATAATTTATTTTGTATCCACTTTGAAATATAGTACACTCGTCACTTCACATTATTATTTAAATTATCTTGTAACCATCTTAACCCACTTTCCTTATTTTAGGGCTAACCCACTTCTAACCACTTGTCCACTTAGTAATTTCTCCATTAACTTTATTATTTTAATAATTTATTTTGTATCCACTTTGACTTATATTACACTCATCATTTCACTTTATTATTTAAATAATTTATTCTTTCCAACGACTTTGACTACTTTGACCTTTTGGGGTTTCTAGATGACTCATGAGGGTTCTCCAACTTCACATGGCCATAACTCTCTAACCGTGAGGAGTTATGTGACGTTCCACATACCACCAGAAATGGAATGACATGTACTATCCATATAGAATAGTATTAACTTCAAATATATTAAAACTCATACCATTATACATCAAAAAAACTTGAGTCCATTACCCAAACCTTTGTGCTACCGAAATTTTCTACCGGAATTTCTTCAAGGGTTGACATCAATGACAACCAACCCAAATAATCAACAATCTCCCCTTTTGGCATTGATGGCAACACTCTAATGCAATACTAAAGTCATATCACTCATGCTCCCCCTATGACCATTGATCCCCCTAGAACCATGCCTTTGTTCTCTTTCACGAATAATTTACCTTTGCATATGATAAATCTCTCCCCCTTTGTCATCAATGGCAAAGGTATCTTTCCATCCGGGGCTGCTCCCCCTGACTGAGCTCTTCATGAAACTGATCTCCCAACCTGAATTGTCCTATTTATGGTGCTTCCTTGTGTAAATCTAAGACATATAATATAAGAATTCAAAATAATTCATTTTGGAGTAGAAATTACTCTGAGTCTCTGGAAAAAATACTCAAAGGATTCCCATGGAAGCAGTTTTGTAAATATGTCTATCACTTGTTCTTTTGTGCCCACATACTCAACTCTGATGTTCTTATCTGCAACCTGTTCCCGTAGAAAGTGATAATTGATTGGAATTTTCTTCTTCTTGGAGTGCATCATCGGGTTCTTTGAGATATTAATGGCCCTTGTATTATCACAATATATTGGAATGGGCTCATCATACTCAACCTGTATATGTGTCAGAGTTTGTTTCATCCATAGAAACTATATACAACATGTTGTTTCTACAATATACTTTTCTTCAGTTGTAGATAAGGATACTGATGATTGTTTCTTGCTTAGCCATGATACTAAACACTCACCCAAGTAGAACACTACTCCACTGGTGCTTCGTCGGTCATCAATGTAACCTTCCCAATCTTCATCTATGTAGGCAATAAGTGATAGATCATTTCCTTTTGGATACCATAATCCAAACTCTTATGTTCCTTTGAGATATCTGAAAATCCTCTTCACTGCTAATACATGTGATTCCTTTGGTGCTCCTTGAAATCGTGCCACCTGTCCAACTTCCTGCATTACATCTGGTCTAGATGTTGTCACATATATTAAGCTACCAATCATTGACATGTATTTTCTTTGGTCTGTAGACTTTGAATCATCATCTTTTCTCAACTTGTAATTGGTTTGCATAGGAGTGATAATTGGTTTGCAATCTTCCATTCTGAACCTCTTTAGCATTTCTCTGATATACTTAGTTTGAGAAATAAAAATTCCTTGGTTTCTTTGACGTATCTGAAGACCTAGAAAGAAGGATAGTTCTCCAATTAATGAAATTTCAAATTCATTCTGCATATCCTTTGCAAACTTCTGGCTTAACCTGTCATAAGTCCTTCCAAAAATAATATCATCAACATAAACTTCAATTAACAAAATACTATCTTGAGTTATCTTGATGTAGAGGTTGTTATCTGGACTTCCTTTCCTGAACCCTGCATGTTGTAGATATGTATCTAGTCTAGAGTACCATGCTCTAGGAGCCTGTTTTAGACCATGCAAGGCATTCTTCAATTTACACACATAATCTGCGTTCTCTGACAACTGAAATCCTTCTGGTTGTTCGATGTAGAATTCTTCTTCAAGTTCCCCATTCAGAAAAGATAATTTCATGTCCATCTGATACACTTTAATATTGTTGGAGCATGCATAAGCTAAAAGCAATCAAATTGCTTCCATTCTGGCAATTGGGGAAAATGTCTCTTCAAAATCGATTCCTTTAACCTGTGCGTATCCTTTACATACCAATATGGATTTTTTCCTTGTAGCATATCCATCTTCATTCAATTTGTTTCTGAATACCCCCTTTGTGCCAATCACATTCTTAATCTTTGGTCTTGGAACCAATTCCCAAGTGTCATTCTTCTCTATTTGATCCAATTCTTCATCCATAGACTTATTCTAGAATTCATCCTTGTTCACCTCTTCAAAAAAATTTGGTTCAATCATAGATGAGAGTGCTAGGTGAATTTGCTCTGGCGAACAAATTATTCTTCTAGTCTCAACTCTTGCATCTTTGCTTCTGATAATCTGATCTGAAGGATGATTCTTCTGTACTCGTTTGCTAGGTGTCTTTTGAGGCACTTTCTGAACTTGCTCTTCTACTTCTATCTGATCCTCTTCATCTTCCCCTTCTACTTCTTCTTCATCTTTTGCTTCTTCTTCGTAAGTTTGTTCCATTTGTTCATTTTCTTCTTCCTTTAATTCTCTTCCACCTATTTCATCAGTTGTTGCATTGATGCTTTCCACAACTTTTTTCAACCTCAGACTGTAACACTTGTATGATTTTCTTGTACTTGAGTAACCAACAAGTACTCCTTTTTCCACATGAGAGTCAAACTTTCACATTCTTCCATCTTTTATTTTGATGTAGCATTTGCTTCTAAATACTCTGAAGTGCTTCACATTTGTCAGTCTTCCTTTCCATAGCTCATAGGGATTTTTTTAGTGTTGTTTCTGAGCATTACTCTGTTTTTAATGTGAACTATTGTATGCACTACATGTGTCCAAAAAATACATGTCAATTTGGAATCCATTAGCATTGTTCGAGCCATTTCTTGTACTATCCTGTTCTTTCTTTCAACAACTCCATTCTATTGAGGTGTCCTAGCAACGAAGAATTTCATTTTTATTCCATGTTTGTTGCAGTAGTCCATAAATTCATTTGAAGTGAAATCTCCTCCATTATCATATCTCAAACATTTGATTTTTGAATCCATTTCATTTTCAACCATGTCCTTGTAGACCTTGAAGTTTTCAAAATCTTTTGACTTATTCCTGAGAAAGCAAAATGGAGTCATTCTTGTATAATCATCAACTAATAACATAAATTATTTCTCACCTTTTAAACCCTTTGTTGTAGTTGGTCCAACTAGATCAGTATGCAAAATTTCCAGTGGTCTTGTCATTGAGTATTCCTTGTATTTGAACCTGGTCTTTGTTTTCTTTCCTTGTTGACAATGTTTTCATAAAGTGTTGGTTGGTTTCATGATCTGGGGCATTTCTCTAATGGCTTCCTTTATGTTGACTTTGACAATGTTTTCAAAGTGTATGTGAACCATTCTTATGTGCCATAGCTAGCCTTCATCTTCCTTTCCTAGACAACACTTTGTTACAGGTATGAAATAACTGAGGGGGGGGGTGAATCAGTTATTGTAAATTATTAACAATCTCTCTCAATTTTAACTTCGAATCATTAATCTTAGTGGCAGTAATTCTTTACTGTGAAAACTAGTGTTGTAAACATAAAGCATATATCATAACGAACAGTAATCACACACACAGCATTCATTCACAATTATGAGACACAGATTTTTCAAGAGGAAACCCAACCCGGGAAAAAACCTCGTCTTCTTAAGATGTTCAGCAAGCACCA
>ML783033.1:198407-219289 GCA_009831015.1 Picea engelmannii | reverse complement strand
CGTGTTTCAGCAGTCGTGTTTCAGCATTCGTGTTCCAACAGTCGTGTTTCAGCATCTATGTTTCAGCATGTTTCACTTTTGTGTTGCAGCAGTCGTGTTTCAGCATGTTTCACTTTTGTGTTGCAGCACCTGTGTTCGCTTCCAACAGTCGTGTTTCAGCATTCGGGTTGCAACAGTCGTGTTTCAGCATCCGTGTTGTAGCAGTCGTGTTTCAGCATCTGTTCTTCATAAACAATCGATTGCCATCAATGACAACCTTGATCATCTGCGTCATCTCTGTTGTAGCCATATTTCCAACACACTTTTCATTTCCAATTTCACTTAGTACATATATGTTGCTTGAAGTTCTTGCATTTGTTGCAATCAATTTTCCTGAACCTTCTTTTCTTATCTCACACTTATGTGAATCGAAAGTAATTTTATGACCTTGGTCACACATTTGACTTACACTTAGAAGATTATGTTTCATATCTTCTACTAGTAGAACATTTTCTGCCTTGGTATTCTTGTTTCCAATTATGACTATGCCTTTTCCAATGATTTTAGTTGAATCATCATTTTCGAAGGAGACAGGTCCATCTCTTTCCTTTCTTAATGTAAGAAATTTGTATTTATCACATGTCATGTGTTTTGAACAGCCACTGTCAACATACCAACCACGTTTCTTCTGCTTAGCTTGTAGAGAAAGTGTGCATTCTTCATTGCTATATTGATTCTTATTTCTTATCCATGTCCTCTTCTAAGGTTCATGTCTGTGACTTTTGTTGTTATATTGTGGTTCTCTAGGAGGGACTGTCATTCCGCAATATTTTTCCATGTGTCAAAAGTTGTTACACTTGTAGCATGCCACTTCAGTTCTCAATTATTCAAACCCAATGTAACTTCTTCTTTGTGTTTCAATAGGCCTTCTTGGATAACCCTTTTGTGTATGAATTTCAAAGTTGTTTATGTTCCTTCTATTATCTTTGCAATTCACAGCTTTATGTCCAAAAATATTGCATGCATAACATAAACTAGAAAAGATAGTTTAATATCTGGGAGTTGAAGATATTTTGAAAGGAGATACTCTTATGAATCCTTCTTCTTCCTAATTCCTATCTGTTTATGTCAGTTGTTGATTCTAAAATATGAATCTTCTCGGTGGAGGAGTGCCCCTATAATATTCCTTGTAGGTCTTCATATCCCCTTTGTTTGTTTTTGCATATCTTTTTGGATATGTTTATTGTTCTGTTTCTTTGGATCTTGATCCCTTTTCTGTCTAATTGTATCCAAGTCCAGACTTTTCATGATGAGGCTTTTGACTGCTGATAATGTCATCCAAAATTTTTGAGTTGTTCTACATATTTTTATTTTGAAGATCATTTCTTAATGTGATAATCTTTGCTTCCAAATTTCCAATGATCATGTCTCTTTCTTCTAGTTTTTCTTTGAGTGCTTCTTCAATTATTTTATCTTCTTCTATTTGAACCTTCAAATTTGTGATCATTTGTTCTATTTCCTAAGTGTCTTCTTTCTTGTCTAGTTACGCTTGTATCTTTTTTTTTCCTTCTTTTCTCTTCTTATAACTTATATGGCACACAACAATTCTTATCAGTAGTCAACTTCTGCCTCTTCATATTCTTATTCGGCGTCTTCTTTATCAGAGTCTTCTGCTGCCATGAATAGAACTCTTTCTGTCTCACTGTTACTGTCTTCATCTTAATCTGATGAGAAGATGTCTTATTTGGTGCATAAGATTTTCTTGAAAGATTTATTTGTGGTTCTTTTGCCTTTATATGTTTGTTTTCTATTTGAGTAATCTTCATCATTCCTCTTATTTTTCTTATGAGGACATTTTTTAGAAAAATGACCAATACCATCACAATTAAAACAAATCAATGGAAACTTATCTTTATATATGTCATTTGTTCCCTTGTTCAATCTTCTAAAAAAGTTGGTCATTTCTTCATCATCTTTCAAGATGTCATTGCTCCTATTATGTTCTTTTTATTTTTGCTTTCCCTTTTTCTTTTACTCTTTGGATTCTTTGAAAGCTGCTTATTTTATATCTGGATTTTCCTGTTCAGTTCTCATTTCATATGTTGTGAATATTCTATGTATCTTGTCCATGCTTATTGAATCTAGATCTGTTTTTTCTTCTAGTGTTGATATCTTAGGATCAAATCTCATAGGAAGAGATCTTAGCACCTTTTGAACAATTACAGATTCTTTAATTTCTTCTCCCAATCCTATGATTGCATTTACTATTTCATCAACCTGTAAGAAGTAAGCTGCAATATTCTCAACTTCCTTCATCTTTAGTTGTTCGAACTGACCTCTGTAAGTATGAATCTTTGCTTCTTTGACTTTTGAATCTCCTTCATAAATATTTTGAAGCTTGTACCAAATATCTTTAGCAGATTTACAATGTATAACTTTGGTGTATATTGATTCACAAAGACCATTCAGAAGTGCATTTGTGGCTTTGTAATTATTTTTCCAAAGTTTTATTGCTCTTTCATTTGTCGACGAAATTGTTGGTTCTTTGTATCCATCTACAACTGATTTCCAAATTTAAAATCCCTGTGAATGTATATATGTTTTCATCATTCTTCTCCAAAATGCATACTTCTATCCATCAAACTGTGGTATTCCACTTTTATACATGTTGTTTCTCTACATGATCTACATTTTAGTGGTTAAACTGATTTCTTAAGGAACCTTCTCTCATACCAATTATTGGATTACTAAGAGGAGGGGTGAATCAGTAATAGAGAAATCTAATCCATAAAATCCATGTGTTATATCAATGTAGAATTATCATCCAATTGTTGTAGAATAGAAAATGAACAAATGAGCAATCATACACATACACAGTACACCATTGTTTTTAAATGGAAAACCAAAGCGGGAGAAAACCACAGAATTTTTTTTCTTATATTTTTTTAAGAATTGCATTCATTGGAAGCACAAACTTTCTTTGTTTTCCAGCTGCAATTGGAAGGAGGCTCCAACCCCCTATCTTCTCAGGCTACAACCTGAGGGAAGCTCCAACTCCCCAATTCTCTGGCTACAACCAAAAGGAGGCTACAACCCCATATGTTATCTGACTACAACTGAAAGGTGGATACAACCACATGTCCTTGCCCTGTCCAACCGCCCTGACATAGAAGAAGAATGATGGAACCACTGTCACGCTATCATTGTGAGATATACCACTGTAGCAACCTGTACCACTGACCTGCAGCCAACCAACCTGTAACAACCTGTACCAAAGAACCTGTAATCAACATGTACAACAAACAAGTGCATCAACCATGCACCAATCTGAAGCTCAACCTGTACCATCAATGAGTACATCAACCATGCACCAAATATGTACCAATCATGTATCAAATGCACATAAACTATGACTCATCAATATGTACCAACATCGTCAACTATACACCTCATGTATGCGTCAACTCATCAACTACTTGTCTCAACCATATACCCAATATGTACCTCAACCAAAATCCCTCATCAATTTCATCATCCAAATATGATTTATATCTCTATAATAGACTTGGTATATATGATCACATACCTGCAAACCTTCCTTAACTTTAACAACAAGAGACTAGCATTTTCATCAAACTTTTCTTTAGTCTTACATGACCAATTTTGGATTAGTCAACAACCCTAACTTGAAATAATCATAACTATGTAACTGTAATGAATAAAGATCTGAAAATGCTACACAATGTTCTTCAGTTTATTTTATGCAATTCCTCCATATTTCACTACTTGGAACCTCTCAGAAACAGAGTTATAGCAAAAATTGCATACCTTGTTGAATTTTGTATTATTCTAGAGAGAGAACTTGTAGAGCATGCCCCGAACAGAATATTTGTTGTATGGATCTGAAAATTGTACATAGAATACTACAGATTGTACTCTAACCAATACATTTGGTCTTACTGAATTGGGATCTATTATGAAGAAGTTATGACATTTTTACCCGAAACACGTGTTTTAGACTAGTTTCAGGACTAGCCACAAACCCTATTTTCCACGAAGTCTAACTCCAAAAATAAAATGATCCACAAGATGAAATTTGTATCACATCTACTTGGATATGTTTCCTCAATGGCCTCCCAATTTCACAATTTGAATCATTCTATAAAAAACGTTATTGTGAAAATGGTGAGATGACCTATAAATAACATACCTTAGAAAACATTATCAAAAGAATTTATCCTCCCTTGAATTTCGGCCTTCTTTACTTCACCTTCCCTCTGCAATTCGGCTTAGATATCCTTCATTTACCTCAGTCACCTATAGATATTCAATATTCTAAAGTGTTATTTGAAAATGAGAGACCCTTTCCCCTTATTTATACTTTCATGTATCTTCCTCAAGGAGTTACCTTCTAACCATCTTAACCCACTTTCCTTATTTTAGGGCTAACCCACTTCTAACCACTTGTCCACTTAGTAATTTCTCCATTAAATTTATTATTTAAATAATTTATTTTGTAACTTTGACTTAGAGTACACTAATCACTTCACTTTATTATTTAAATTACCTTCTAAACATCTTAACCTACTTTCCTTATTTTAGGGCTAACCCACTTCTAACCACTTTTCCACTTAGTAATTTCTCCATTAACTTTATTATTTAAATAATTTATTTTGTATCCACTTTGACTTATAGTACACTCATCACTTCACTTTATTATTTAAATAATTTCTTCTTTGCAACCACTTTGACTACTTTGACCTGTTGGGGCTTATAGATGACTCATGAGGTTTCTCCAACTTCACATGGCCATAACTCTCTAACCGTGAGGAGTTATGTGATGTTCCACATACCACTAGAAATGGCATGAAATGTACTATCCATATAGAATGGTGTTACCTTCAAATATATTAAATATCATACAATTATACATTAAACAAACTTGGTTCCATTACCCAAACCTTTGTGCTACTGGAATTTTCTACGGGACTTTCTTCAAGGGTTGACATCAATGACAACCAACCCAAATAATCAACACAAAAAACAACAAACACTTGTTGTTACAATGAAAGTCACACACTAGTTCACTCTTTAGGCCTGACAACCTGGATCTTCAATCTTTAGCTCCAAAATGCTCTAAAAATGATTCAGTATTCTCTATAATTCACCCTCCATGGTTGCTCCAGATCCAAGCTATTATTTTCTCTCTCTCTTTTTTTTCATGCCAAAAAAACTTGATTGTATGAACTGTTGTAACAAATCATACAAATTTCCTCCTTTCGATTTCTTACTTGACTCACACACTTCCCCAAGATGATATTAATCATCCCCCATGCTCCCAATAAATATGGGATGTGATTTATCATACCCACCCTCTTACATGAATTCAAGGATTGTCTTTGGGGACACTCAATCAAAAAATAAAGTTGAATACAAAATGATAATAAAATTCAAGAATGTGGGTGGAATTAATAGACATGGGTAATTCCCCCTTGGACCCCTCTTTTATACATTCTCCTAGACCCTTTCTTTATTTTGGATTAATTCATCCCCCATCTCCATCCATGTCCCCTTAGCAGTTGGCATCACATTTTATTTTTAAATTTCAGAAATATATCCCGCATATACATCGTTTGGTCGTAGCCACACAATATATTTACATTAATCATTAATTAAATTGGGGATTATAACAGGGATGTTACAATGTATTCCAACATGGTGAGTTGAAAAACCTATATGTCACCTTGACACATCATTCATGCTCTACGCTATTACCCATTTGATCATTTGGATACCTTCATCTTCAACCCATAAACAACACCATGAATATAATCCTTTAGTTCTCTTCAGTGTTAGCAATGAGGTTGCAGTCCAAGAATTGATTATAAGAAGGAATAATATCAAGAAATTGTATGCAATTATATCCCTTCCATATACAACCACATCATGGCCTCGCATATGGTTATATCTATTGGCCTTCATTTCTATAATAGGAGTATGGATCTTGACTTCCTTGGTTCTGATCTCATAACCAACATAACATACCACTAAATTCTATATGAACGCATTCAATAATTGAATAATTTTTGTACATTAAAGAACCTTCACCTTTACCACATATATTAGAGTCTCATACTAATTCAAATATTGAATTTTAAATAAGTGAATTATTACCTTAATTCCCTTCATCATTTTTTGCATCATAAGAAATTGAATGCATACCTTCATGGTTGTTATCAAATTACTTGATGCTACCTAATCAACTAGTATTTTGTAGAAAATCTCTTGCTCCCTTCACCAACCTCTTGATAAACATTCTTACCATCCTCATTTTTCCTCATATGAATGGGGGTCATATTAAACGATAACATCCACACTTTCATGCATGCCATGTTCCTTTCCTAGATAGATAGTCCATCATTAGAAAATTTAAATCATAATAACAAATTTATTTCATGTGCAATAGTAGAATAATCTTTGTCTAAAAGCATGCCATATATATGTCCAATAATGTCCATATGCATTGATGCACTTCTATATTCACCTATCATTCACTATCATCATGCCTATTGATGCATATAAATTCTACATTCACTATATGCATCTTGCATCACTCTTAGAATTATCTCTAGTGCATATATGTTCCATATTTTTGTGCTCCATGTAGCCATAACTGAATCCCAATACATCATTTTGGCCCTATGTGGTGTCACTCTACTCATCAGGGAACCATTGTTCCCCAATATGAACATTTTTCAGCCAAGTCCCACTCGGCCACCTTGCAATTATAGACAATATGTCCTATTGGCAGCTACATCCCTTTAGGAAATCATTCCCCAACTTTACCTTGCTAGAACCTGTTAGAAAAAGATTGGTTTATGACTCAACTTTGCATAAATCCTTCATTATTCATTTTGGCAAATGAATACAATTGTTATGGGATATTTTATTTATTTTGGGGAAAATTGAAATTATATTGGGTTATGCCCAATCTCCAAGTTCAAGAATCAAAATCACTCATGGATTTGTGCTACCGAATTTCATGCAGACACACAGGCGGGCGCTACCTAAATTCGCTACCCAAATTCTGGCAGAAAACAAATTGTGCATAGTTATCTTACCAGTTTTGAGTCACTAACTTGAAACTTGGATTTTGAACAATTGAAAAGGTATTTTTGAAAAATGGAGGAGGTTTTTGTTCATAACATTCCAAATAACAAAAACCTCTCTCCATTTTTCAAAATGTGGTATGTTTTAAGAGATATTATACATATAAGGGGAGCTACCTATTGTTTTACAGCGGTGCTACCTAATTTCCTGTAGCGGACACAGTTTTGGTATTCGCCTTGTTGGGAGGTTGCCACTTGTCAAGGAGAATTCGAATGGCTTCTCAAGGATCAATTAGATGTCAAGGGACATATACACCTAATATTTAGCTCCATAAAAGGCCTCATTCATGAGGTGGAAACAATTTATTAATGACTTCCAACAAATTCCTGAAAATTAGCAATTTGTTGGATTTTTGTCTCTTGATTGTTACCACCTATATACAAGGCTTAGAATCCAATGGAGGAGATGGGATTCAACCTCCTAAGGTTATTTGGATGCTATTTTATATTTAAGGAAGGATATCTCTTGAGGAGAGAGGGTTGGATTTGTGATCCAAAAGAGGAGCGAGCTATAGGAACAATTTATTTGCTCAATTGTAAGTGTGAGGGCCTATTGTAATTAGCATTTCTGCCATTAGAGATTCATGAGAGTTGCTTATCAGAATTTTTGTTCTTTGTTATCATTCTATCTTGTCATCTTTCTTGAATAATATTTACATATTTTGAAGATCAAAAGATGCCTTTGTTTAATGAATTCATGAGCTGCAAAGGATTTGTGGTAATTGCTTGTTAATCACAGATTATTGTTCAAGCACTCTTCAATATATATTACAGAAGGGATCTCTATTATGTGGCTATTCTTCTCTTTTTTTACCTTCTATTATTCTATCCATCTTTGCATAAGCCTTTTTTCTGGTAGGCGACTTGATTTCCTTTGATTTGTAAGATGTTGTGACTCCATGCCTAATGGAATGTAATTGCAGCAATCTGATGCCCTCCTTTTTACTCTTCTCTTGTTGATCCACCTATTCAAACTATTTTAATCCATTTACATTTCTATGTTACCAAGCTTACTCTCATTTGCAGTCTGGGAGTGACTCTTGGAGTGATAACATAATTGGCATTGTTGTCGCGGATGGATTTGAGCAGATTGAAAATCTCCCTGGGAAGAACGACATTGCACAACTCTAGCTTTATATGGTGACTGAATTTGGACACCTTCAAGACTGCACATTCACCATGGCGACTCCATTGTTCAAAATCTGTTGGTGACTCCACTGGGGATGAGACAAATTAAATGGTTATGAAGGCTATGTTGGCCAGGAGGTTTGCCCCACTCAATTTCTCAACCATAGATGGTTACCCACATCCTGTGCCTCAAATTGATGAATGGAAAGATATGTTGCCCATATTTTATGAAGGTGAGGATGACAACCCTTTTGAGCATGTTCCTGAATTTCATGCTTTTATGCAGTAGCTTGACATCCACCATGAAGATATATTGATGAAAATGTTCATGTATTCATTGGAAGGAGATGTGAGGCAATGGTATAGAACACTCCTTGCTTCTAGTATTTCCTCTTTGAAGGACTTTCATGATGTTTTTTATTCTCATTGCAAGAAAATTTATCCATATGAAAGACTTTTTGAGAATTGTTGTGAGCGGTATGCATCATATATTCAGGATTCAACAAGTGATTCCTCTAGTAGTGATGATGAACAGGATGATTGTAGAGAGAAGCACTTAAATGATGAGTTTCATAATGGTTTTCCTAAATTTTAAGAACAAATGCATCATTCATGTCAAAATCTAGGTCCTCAAGGGAAAGATCAATATGGACAATCCATCATTTCCCTTTCTCCTCCTTTTCTCGATTCTTTAAGTCAAGAGGTCATCTTAGGTTCAGATTTATTTCATCATGAGAATATTGTTGTAGCTTGTCATGAACGAATTCATAGCTTACCAGTTGTTGTTGTAATCCCTCCTATTGTTAATGAACTAGGGTGCCATGATTTTCCAAGTTTTGATGATTATGAGGATGTTTTCACTGAACAACTAGTTGTCCCTGCTATTTTACTAATCCCCTCAGCCATTAATAGTCAAATGGTCATTGATTCACCTTTGTATGATGATTATGAAGATGATTTCCATGAACATTCTATTGAAGACCTTCTATCAGAGAAGCACCCTTCACATCAAAGCAAAAATAGCTTGTTTCAACCCTCATGTCATATTTTTGTTGCTGAAAAAGAAGAAAAAAATGATAATCTAATTTTAGAGGGTGAAAAATTGAGAAATTGGGACCATAAACCAAGCTATGATGAATATCCCTCGCAATCATAAGATAAGATAGAAGAATGTAGTTTCCCAAGCACTTCTAATTGTGATGAATTTCCCTGTCAACCCCATATTCCTCTTGAAGACACAAGCTCGGTTTCATCAAGAAGCCAAGATCAAATGCCATGTGATCAGATGAGAAAGGTTGAAATTAAATAAAGACAAGCATCACTAAGCCTTTTTCCTAATACACATCATGACTAGGAGTGAACCAAGGACATATGCATTAAGGATGAATCAGAAAATTGGCAAGCCATACAACAACCAAGCACAATGGAGGAAGGACCTAATGCAATACTTTTCCTTTTTACACAAAGAAATGTCGCAGGGGCAAGTATTGATGATGTTTTTCAGGATCCATTTGTAGCTTGTCTGCAAGAAGAAAGTGGGCCTAGGCTCATTGATTTCTTCAATGGAAAATGTATTTCCAAATGTTTCTTTGACGTGCCTTCAAGTAAGAATTATCTCTGGTGCTTAAGGAAACACATTTCAAAGCTTCAAACAGTTGAAAAAATTATGAAATGGCTTCATTGGTTGTTTCATGTAACTTGAATGCTTCATTTTCCCAATAATTAGAGTAGGTGTGTGCAATAAGATTGTAGAACAAGCATCATTTTTATCATTTTTGTCAGTTTTAGTTTTCATTTGCATTTAGTTTCAGTTGAAGGTCACATATCAAAGCAAATTGCAAAGGTTAAAGGTTGGGAGAAGCCCTAGGATAAGGCACTGAAACTACAAGAGTTATTAGAGCCTCATAGGGAGGAATATATCCCCCATGGAACCTATGTTAACACAAGATTGGTTTATGCCTCATTTTTGCATAAATCCTTCATTATTCATTTTGGAAAATGAATACAATTGTTATGGGATATTTTATTTATTTTGGGGAAAATTGAAATTATATTGGGTTATGCCCAATATCCAAGTTCAAGCATCAAAATAAATCATGTATTTGCACTACCAAATTTCACGTAAACACACAAGCGGGAGCTACCTAAATTCGCTACCCAAATTCTAGCAGAAAATGAATTGTGCGGAGTTATTTTACCAATTTTGAGTCACTAACTTGAAACTTCGATTTTGAACAATTGAGAAGGTATTTTTGAAAAATGGAGGAATTTTTTGTTCACACCATTCCAAATAAGAAAAACATATCTCAGGTTTTCAAAATGTGGTATGGTTTGAGAGATATTAGACATAGAAGTGGCACAACCTACTGTTTTACAATGACGCTACCTAATTTCCTATAGCGCTCACGATTTTGGTATTCTCCTTGTTGGGAGGTTGCCACCTATCAAGGAGGATTCGAATGGATTCTCAAGGATAAGTTAGATGTCAAGGGAAACCAACACCTAAGATTTATCTCCATCAAAGGCCTCATGCATGAGGTGGAAACAATTTATTAATGACTTCCAACAAATTCCTGAAAATTAGCAGTTTGTTGGATTTTTGTCTCTTTGACTCTTGCCACCTATATTCAAGGCTTAGAATCCAATGGAGGAGATGGGATTCGACCTCCTAATGTTATTTTGATATTATTTTCTATTTAAGGAAGGATATCTCTTGAGGAGAGAGGGTTGGATTCATGATCCAGGAGAGGAGAGAGCTAGAGGAACAGTTTATTTGCTCAATTGTAATCTTGAGGGCCTGTTGTAATTAGCATTTATGCCATTAGAGATTCATGAGAGTTTCTTATCATACTTTGTGTTATTTTTTATCATTCTATCTTGTCATCTTTCTTGAATAATATTTACAGATTTTGAAGATCAAAACCTACCTTTGGTTAATGAATTCATGAGTTGCAAAGGATTTGTGGTAATTGCTTGTTAATCAAAGATTATTGTTCAAGCACTCTTCACTCTATATTACATAAAGGATATCTGTTATGTGGTTATTCTTCTCTTTGTTTACCTTCTATTATTCTATCCATATTTGCATAATCCTTTTGTCTGGTAGGCAACTTGATTGCCTTTGATCTATATGATGTTGTGACTCCATGCCCAATGGAATGTATTTGTAGCAGTCTGATGCCCTCCTTTTTACTCTTCTCTTGTTGATCCACCTATTCAAACTATTTTAATCCATTTACATTTCTATGTACCAATCTTACTCTCATTTGTAGTCTGGGAGTGACTCTTGGAGTGATAACATAACCTTTTGGCACCTTGGCATAGCTGTTTCATATCATTCCATATTTTTAATGTTGTAGTATCCTCCAACTATATTAACCATACATGTCATGGAATCCATTGCTATTATCTCTAGTTATACATCAAATAATTATATTCACCTCATTGAGTAATTCCCTATGAAGCCCTACTTGTCCATTCAAGAACAAACTTCCCATCATGGAATTTTATATTTATCCAATCGAACCTTTTAATTAAATGAAATTCATTACACTATACCCTAAATTCCTTTCACCTATGTCATGCTTCCACTACAAAATCTGATAACAAAAGTGGATTTCTTGCCCTAAATACCTTTAGAAATATTTTTGGTTCAACTCTTTTCTAGGAATTCCTATGCTTGTAAATAGAGATGACTCACCCATCCCGTGAGTAACACATCACCTCATCATATCCTTTTTCTCTTTTTCATCAAGCTTTGCATCCATCACTAAATTTCTACCTTCAAGGCTATGTAGGCTTACATTACTTCCCTATGCATATTAATGATATTATTTACTTGACGACTTCATGTCTTTTGCAAGAATGCTTGTCAATTTGTACTTGAAAGTAATTTCTACTCTGTAGTAGTTGAATATTAATTGGGATATACTCTTCCTAACCCCTTATCAAATTTTCATTACATTCTCTACAGCTCTACACTTCCCTCTACAAGATCTTTATTTTCTCAATCCTCTTTACATGATCTACCTTCTTCTATGTATATTGAGCCCTGGAATTATAATCTGAAATATACCCACAAAATATTTATTTATGTCATATGATCCTCTTGTTAATAATACCTTGTCAAAACACAATCTTTTTTAGTGTTCCCCTTCTCATCAACAATACCATGTTATTACAAACTCATCCCATTTTTATTACCAGGTTGTTGCACTTCCAAATATTCCTCCATACCTCTGCATAGTCACTTTCATGAGTATTTGTACTCTTACTTAACAAATATTCACCTCTATCATTTGGAAATTTTTTTCCAAAAATGACATTGCTTCAGAAATCTTTCATATGGATCAATTGCATTGTTCATGGGGTCCAATTGCCCCTTTCTCTACAGATTTATGAAATAACTAGATGTATCCTTGGAAAAATTAAATCTTCCATCATGTTGTCCCCTATATTTAATTTCCAATGGATATATTCATGCCTTATTTTGAGTTCTTAGATGAAGTTATGGCTTTCCAAAATCAATAGTTTCACCCTATTTTTCACTTGTTCCACTCGACCACAAATAATCTCAAAGGACAACTTTTTCTACTTGTAGAAAAAAATTGAAAAAAAACAAGAAAACATTTATATTGGGCAGTAATTGTACTCTTGAATATGAATAAAAAAAAAATCTTTGATTCAGGATCAGATACTCCAACCAAATTTTGCATAAATATAGATCTGGAAACTTTGTCCTTTTTGCATTTTTTCTAGAATTGGATTTTTTAGAAAAAAAAAATGGTTATCTCCCAAATGGAGAAGAATTGGGAAAAACTTCCTCAAGACAATTTTTTTCAAAATGTTGAGGTAAAATGTAGACTAAATAATTTTTCTGGATTGGTGATTTTGGTTTCTTTTTATTCCTCTTGAGATTTCAAAAATCCCCAAAACATGACATAGAATAGTTAATTTTTCCCTATTAGGGAACGATTACCTCCTAGAGAGGTGCCCTATGTTTTTATTGGCTACACCATTGTAAGACTAGGAAGATGCAAGTAAAAATCTTTCTAGGCCATATGGGTGGTTGTCTATATGGACTGCTAGGCCTTGATGGTATTGGATGGTCATCCATGTCTGGTTCTTCTAGTCCCCACTCTCATTTCCTTTCGTCTTGGATAGGATAGGAGGTCTTGAGGTGGATCTATTAGGAAACATGGTTTATGGGAGCCAGGTTGTTTGTAGGGGTGATTTCACTATGTAGGGATAGTCCAACCCATGGTTTTATGCATACCTCCATATGGTCATGTTTCTAGAGTCTATACTCATATTTTTGGCCTTGGTGCACTATTCATTTGCAGTTTTCAACATGGCATTCTCACATTTTGAGGCAATTCACGAACACGATGCATGGGGTCCTGGGGTAAGAAATACAATAGGGGCTCAAAATGACTATAATAATGTGTTCCTAGCATGACACATTGAATTTTTAGAAAAAGGTTGAGTTATAAGAAAATCAATAGTTGTTGAAGGGTCACAGTTATATTTATGGGTAAATGTGGCATAAGAGGGTCATCCGTTGACATTGAGGAATGAATCTAACATCAAAGGTGAAGCATGAATGTATATGACATCTAGGATTTTATCTAACAAAAGAACATCGAGATTAAAGTTCAATCATCCTGCATTAATTAAATTGTCCCAAATTCTCCTAGTCGTGGACTATAAAGACTTGTGGGTTCTCCAAACAAATTACCCATGAAGCTAGCTGCCACCAATGAAGGAGCCACATTTAATTAGCCATTAATAATTTTAATTTGGTCCATGGGTTAAAGTCCATTCATTGCACATTTATTGGAGCCACTTAACCACTCAATTGTGGAGCTTCAATTAAGTAAATTAGTCCCACTCAGTCGTGGAGATTCAATCAAGTAAATTAGTCCCACTTAGTGAATCGGTCTCATCTAAGAAATGTTTTACTATTTCATGATGTGGGGTACAAAAGGAATGAGATTTTAAATTCAAATATAGACCGTTGGGGGCATCTCTTCCAAGTAAACTCTTCCCCTCACACAACCGTTGAGGTTGATCAATTAAATAAATGCCTCTTCTCAACCAATTGGCCCATTTTCCTACCTACTGAGATTTATTACAGCCATATGTTACCTCTTATGGTTGATTTGATCCCCCCTTTTTGGGAAGTATCATTGCAAAAAAAATATTTTCTTAGACAAGTGACTTAGTCTCCAGCTTGTGGATGACAAGTTAAGAATTATTTTTTTAATTGGGAAGAGAAAACTAGTCATTACAAAGAATATTTATATAAGGCTAGATCCCCCTCTACCCAAGTTATTGACTAATTGTGAGATCATAATTCCATTCATTTGAAATTTTAATTCTTGATCCAATTTAAAGGTTGTTCTTCTATTCTCTTTCTTCTTGGATAAAGTGTAATAGTTCTTCATAGAGTATACAATGTATTTTCGTATTATTTGCAAGGCTATTGGATCAATCCATTGAGGGGATACTTAGTCATGTGGAAGGACAGGTCTATACTTCTATCTCATCTCTCCTTTGGTGGTGTTAAGTGATTCAAATACAAGGTAGGACAAACCCTTATAGGGTGTATCTTCAACAAGGAGGAGATTTCATTTTACACTCATGTTGATCTAATGGTTGGAGACCATCCTAGAGAGAATATTTTCTAGCAAGATCCAGAAATACTACAACTACTCTAGACTAGCTTGGGGGTGATAGTCCATCAAATGCAAACATGATTCCTAGTTCAAAGTCTCCAGCTGACTTAGAAGGGGTTTTAATCGCAACCAATGATCAAGAGGTAAAGGTAAGGACTGAGTTAAAAATTATTACTTCAACCAATTTTATTTAAAAACCCAATCAATCTATTTTACTTTCCACTTTTAAAAAGAATCATAAAATACAAAAGACCAAAAAATATTTTCCTAACTTACCTTTGAATTTCCATCTACATAGCTAGTGGATCCTTGGGATTTTTCCTCTAGATATTTTTCTACCCAAGGATATTTTACCCTCTTCTTTTCTACAATTTAATTACTTATTTCATGACGGTTTTGTGAGGATTTTTGCATATCTATAGTATATCACAACAAAGGCTACATCACATTCATCAATAAACTCACTCTAAGGGGTTGCTAAGTAAGTATATATCTTATAGAAACCCATTCTATTTTTTTATATTCATTTTTATAGCCAAATATTTAAATTTCTAGAATAATATAAGTAATTTCCACCCATTACATGATCATTATATTGCTGGAATAAATTTCTAGGTTTTGACCCTAGGGGAATTTGAACCCCAAACTCTGCAATTAGTTTCCAAATTATTGGAAAATCCAATTTAATTGCATATTTAAATCTTTGGGCCATATATATTTTTGTTAAATTTCTTCCCAATCTTCCCTGCCAATGAATCTATTGATATTAAGTGTTTTCACACTTGTGGGGTGGGGGGTGGGGGGGAAAAAGGGTCATTTTATTTTATTTTTTTCTATATTTTGTGTGCATTTATAGGTATTAAAGTATAAGATATAAAGGTGGTCATCCATATAAAACCACTTTTTTGTGGAGAAAATTTCATGGGTGGACATTAAGATCTCCCTAGGATCTTCCTACTGATCCTAGACAAACCATGGGGCTAGACTTCTAATGGTTTCCTCAAATATAAACAAGTAATTCCTTTTTACACCAACAGAGGAAAGAATGGAATAGCTTAATTTTGAATGTTGTCTTCATATGTCTAGGCTATTTCAAATCTTTAGTTCCATCTCTATTCCTTGCAACCTTCTCCCTACACACAAGAAACAAACAAACACCAATCTACTTCTTTTCCCAGTGTTAGAAATTACTAATGTAATTTAGATCCAAACTAATATATTATTTACAAACAAACATAAACATTCATGAACATAACCCAAACATTTTTGGGGAACTCCAATGATCTATTAACTCAAAATGAAAATATTATGTCAAACGTCATACCTTTAGTATAGATGCATCCTTCTTGGCCCCTCTCTCCTTGCTCCTCCTCGACTTCTTAATCAAACTAGGTAATCTAACTGTGGTTGTTGTGGAATGGAGAAGTTGTTCTTTATTTTGACAACAAGACTATACAAATGATTGTTCTTCCTCAAGCTCAATATTATCCTTCTTTATATAGATCCTTGGAAGAGGGTTGGGATAGCATCTAGATCTTCCAGGTACTAATGGATACTCGAATGATGTGAGTTCCAAGGCTCATGCCACAAATAACCAACTCATCCCTCACTTACCTCTTCAAAACCCCATGAATCTAGAAGTTTATAGAGGATTTTGTTGGTTGCACCATAGTTGACCAACAACTAGCCACTTATTGTCCTATGCATGACAAGTGATACCCTTCAAAAGTGACATGAATCATAAGCTATAGTTGTGTCTTGGATTTCATCTTTTGTTGGATTCCCTTCTGTCCCTATAGGGTGGAAATTAAGTCTATAATAGATGCCCCCTAATGTGTGATTTCGGGAAAGGAATGAATGTCTAAAACACATTACAATAAAATAGTATCCATGTGAGGAAGGGTGAGGAGAGATAAAATAGAACCAGAGGTCAAAGAGTTCCTACAATCAAACACCAAGAATAATGTTGGATTACTAAGGGGGCGGTGAATCAATAATGAGTAATTTATACCACTTATTAATCCTTTTAACCACAATGTATATTATTTTAACTTATTCAACAATGTTCATCGGTTCATCATTAATATATTATTGCATCATAAACATTAACATCCATTAGTGCATAATGAAAAATAATAGACACATCCACACAATACACAGTACACCAATATTTTATGTGGAAACCCAATGCAGGACAAAACCATGGAATTATTTTCTTATATGTTAAAGAATTATATTCAATGAAGCATCAGCTTCCAATTCTCTGGCTCCAACCAGAAGGAGGCTCCAACATGAAGGAAGCTCCAACTCCCTAATTCTCTAGCTCCAACCCCCTGAATTATTTGGCTCCAACCGGAAGGTGGATACAACCACCTAGTTCACAGGATCCAACCTGAAGGAAGCTCCAACTCCATGATTATTTGGATCCAACTGGAAGGAGGTGACAACCCCCTTTCCTTGCCCTGTCCTGTTGCCTTGAAATATAAATTCCAAATGTATACAACATGTCACTATCACTGAATCAACCACTGCCACTGTCACTCTATCACTTTCAACTTGTATCAACAATATATCACAACTTGTACCAACAATTTGTACCAAAAACCTATCACAACCTGTACCAACAACCTGTATCAACCTATACAAATAACCTATCACCTCAATATCATCAACCAGATCAGATCTACTCACCAAAATCAATCACCAAGACAACTCTCAACATATGCACAATATCACCAAGATGTGCATCAAACAATACTACTCACAAACATCAATAAGATGTAACACAATCAATATGTTCTTATAAAATTATACCAAGTCATATATGTCACATCATCCATAAACCATGTGCCAACAATACTACACAAATGTATCCAACGAGATTACCAACAAGTACCTCTAAAAATGTACCAATCATGTACTAATCATGTATCAACAACAAATCAAATTATGACTAATTAGGATACACCAACATAACCATACCATACACCTCATGCATGTTCCAACTCATCTACTATATGTTCTAACATGTATCTCAACCATATACCAATCAAATGTGTCTCAACAATATACCATATCACTCATGATATGTCTCAATCATGACATACACCATAACATCATCAACATGTGACCTTGAAAACATGCATATAAAGAACTGGTGTATATTATCACAGACCTGTAGGCCTTCCTCAACTTCAACAACAAGAGAATAGAATCTTCAACAAACTTTACCTTAGTCTCATGAGGCTAGTTTTTGGATTAGTCAAAAACCCTAAATTGCAACAAGAATAAATCCGTAACTATAGTGAAAAAAGGTCTGAAACTTTTACACAATATTATTCAATGTATTTTATACAATCCCTCCAAGTTTCACTACTTGGAACATCCCAGAAAGGGATTTATAGCAAAAATGGTAGACCTTACTGAATTATAGCTTATTCTATAGACTGAAATTGTAGAGCATGCCACGTGTGGAATATTTGATATCTGGATCTGAAAATTGGACACAACATACTACGCCCTATACTCTATCCAATTAATTTTTTATCACTAAATTTGAATCTTCTATGAAGACGTTATGTCTGTTTTACCTGGAACACCTGTTCAAAATAAGTTTCAAGACTAGTCAAAATCCCTATCTTCCACAGAGTGTATCTCCCAAAATAAAATGACCCAGAAGATGAAATTTCTACCACAGATACCATCATATATATTATCAACATCCTCCTATCTTGTCTATTGGAATCATTCTGTAAATAAATTTATTTCTAAAATGGTGAGATGACCTGTAAATAATATACCTTAAAACACATCATTAAAATATTTCATCCTCCCTTGGATATTCGACCTTATTTACTTCACCTTCCCTATGAAATTCACCTCAGATATCCTTGGTTAAATTATTCATTTATAGATATTAAATAGTCTCAATATGTTATAATAGGAGTCTCTTTCTCTCTCATTTATACTCTCCAAGTGCCTTCCTTTAGGGGTTATCTTCTAACCATTTTACCCAAATTTCATCTTTTAGGGCTAACCCACTTTCAACTACTTTACCCACTTGCAAGTAACTTACCCGTAATTAGTAAACACACCACTTCTTGTTGCAACTAATTTTTTTTTAATTATTTTTTTACTTCAACAACTTTACCCATAATTACCTCCTAGTTGCAACCACTTTGACTAGTCAAGATTCTTGTTATATTCTTGAGAATCTTGGGTATGTGTTATATTCTTTGCATGAGTAGTAATGTATGAGCGTATGCACCGGGGGCAGCGCCCTTGGAAAAAAAAATTCTTCCTCGAGAAACGTGTCATGTATTTAGGTGGTTTTTTTGGCACATGGTTTTTTGCCGATGGTTTTCTATTTCCAGTTAAGGAATTAGGGTTTTGGACTAATCCATGTCATTGGGTTAGGGTTTTGGATGCCGTTGGATCCTATATGTATATTGTATTGTAAACAATGTAACACAATGAATGAATATAATATATGCTGATTTTCCCGGTTTGGGTTTCCAGGGGAAAAATCTTTGTGTAATGTTTGTATTTGCCATTGTATCTTTTTTGTTCTTTTCTGAATGTCTGTTTACAGTAGACATTGTACAAGGTTAGAATTTACATTTGTTATCAGAGCTTTATTGGCTTCAGGGGGATGCCTTTGTGGTCAAGGGTTTGGCTCGGGACTGTGATAAGCCTTGTTAGAGTGGGAGATCTGCGGTATTGTTTTTCAGGTGAAAATAAATGGCAAGCAATTCAAAGATGGAGATCGAGAAGTTTAATGGGAAAATCTTTGAGCTATGGAAGATCAAGATGGAAGATCTTTTGGTGGACAGAGATCAGTGGATCGCGGTAGATCCAGGTACTTCACCTACAGGAACTTCTGCAGATGACTGGAAAAAGATGGATTGGAAGGCAAAGAGCACAATCTGACTATGTCTCTCTGATTCAGTATTACTGAATGTGTCAGAGGAAGCTACAGCCAAGGATTTATGTGAAAATTTGGGGAAGTTGTATCAGTCTAAGTCCCTAGTAAATAAACTATTCCTAAGAAAGAAGTTGTATAACTTGAGGATGAGAGATGGAGACTTGGTGGTAGAGCATTTGAATGCCTTCAATACTATGGTAAGTCAGTTAGTATCTATTGAGATTAGATTTTCATATGAAGATAAATGTATCAGTTTTTTGTGTTCTTTACCAGACTCGTGGGATAGTCTAGATGTGACCATAGGTAGTAATACAACTTCTTTGAAGTTTGAAGAAGTGGTCTCATCCTTGTTGTCGGAGGATATGAGATGAAAGAATATGGAAGGACATAACACAAACGCATTATTTGCAAGAGGGCGTTCCCAGGAAAGAAATAGATCTAATTTCTCAAGTGGGAGATCTAATTCTAAGGGTAGATCTAAATCTCCTGGAAAGTTTGTAAGGGTATGTTGGAGGTGTGGAAAAGAAGGGCACTACAAGAATAAGTGTAGATCCAAAGTTGAGAAAAAGAATGGATCTGAAGAATCTTCTTCTATAGAAGAAAAGACCTCCAAGGAAGAAGGAGGGGATGTGTACTTGGCCTCTTCAAGAACACATGCAGATCATGGGGCATGGTTGATTGACTCTGGTGCATCCTTTCATATGACACACCACAGGGAGTGGTTCTGCGAATATGAAAAGTATGATGGAGGTAATGTTTTCTCAGGTAATGATTCGACAACCAGAATCATAGGAAGAGGAAGGGTCAAGTTGAGACTCATAGATGGAAGGATTGGAACACTTCCTGGTGTTCTACACATCCTAGGTATGGCCAAAAATTTGATTTATGTAAGAAAAATGGAAGATGCAGGGGTAAAAACAATTTTTGAAAAGGGAACTTGCAGGATGGTTCGAGGAGCAATGGTGTTGATGAAGGGAGTTCGGTTTGGAACTCTGTATAAGCTGC
>ML783033.1:150025-198072 GCA_009831015.1 Picea engelmannii | reverse complement strand
TTGAAGTTGAAGAAGAAAGAACTCCTACAGTCTCTAGAGAAAAGGTTATGTTGTGGCATCAAATACTGGGGCATATCGGAGAGAAGGGTCTTCGACTACTACACGGTAAAGGTATGGTTGAAGGTATGTCTAATTGCTCTCTGGATTTTGATTTCTATGAACATTTTCTATATGGGAAGTAGAATTGGGTAAGATTCCCCTCTGGTGCAATGAGGGCAGAAGGAATTTTACAACTAGTTCACAGTGATGTTTTTGGACCTGTGTCAGTCCCATCATTGGGAAAATCTGTGTACTATGTCTCATTTATAGATGACTTATCGAGGAAAACTTGGATATATTTCCTCAGGAAGAAATCTGAAGTCTTTGACAGGTTTAAAGAGTTTAAGTCTCTTGTTGAGAATCAGACAGAGAAAAGAATTAAGGTGCTAAGAATAGATAATGGCGGAGAGTTTTGCGGGAATGAATTTGAAGAATTTTGTAAGAAGTACAGTATAGCAAGACAGAAGACTACTCCATATACACCTCAGCAGAATGGAGTTGTAGAAAGGATGAACAGGATGCTGATGGAAAAAGGAAGGTGCATGCTCAGTGGTGTCAGGTTAGGGAAAGAATTATGGGCAGAGGCAGTGGGTACTACATGTTAACTAGTCAACAGATCACCCTCATCAGCGTTGGGTGATAAGACTCCACAAGAGGTATGGAATGGTAAGGAACCTTCTCTCACACATATTAAGGTATTTGGCTGCGATGCATATGTTCATGTTCCAAAGGAAAACAGGAGTAAGTTGGATAAGAAGGCTGAAAAATGTATCTTTATTAGATATAAATATGGCCTCAAAGGTTATAAGCTTTGGAACCTAGAAACAAAGAAGGTATTGTATAGCCGAGATGTGGTATTTAGAGAAATGAAGGATGTTGTTAAACAGTAAGTCCTACCAAGTAAGGAAGAACCAGAGAAGATAGAGTTTGATTTAAAGGATGATGAAGCAGACTCTATAGAAGAACATGAATCAGAAGAAGAAGATCCTCATACTCCAGTATTGAGGAGATCCGATCGAGAAAGAAGGCTACCGGAAAGGTATACTCCATATGATTTTCGTTCAAATTTTTCTTTGTCTATTACTGATGATGATCCTAGAACTATCAGGGAGGCAGTGGATTCAGAGGATGGAAATCTCTGGAAAAGGACCATGGAAGAAGAAATGGCATCTTTGGATGAGAATGAGGCTTGGGATATAGTGGAGTTTCCAACTAGAAGAAATACCATTGACATCAAATGGGTATTTAAAAAGAAGCTGAATGTAGAAGGAAAAGTGGAGAAATACAAAGCTCGGTTAGTAGCAAAGGGTTATTCCCAGGTTGAGGGAATTGATTTTGGTGAGATTTTTTCTCCTGTTGCCAAGTTAACCTCTATAAGATTTATGTTATCTATTGCTGATGCATTTGATTTTGAAGTAGAACAGATGGATGTGAAGACAACATTCCTGCATGGGGATCTAGAAGAAGAAATTTTTATGAAGAAACCAGAAGGTTATGCTATGAAAGGAAAGAAGGAGCTGGTATGCAAGCTGAAAAAGCCCTTGTATGGTTTAAAACAATCACCAAGGATGTGGTATAAAAAATTTGATACTTATATGTTGGGACTTGGCTTCACAAGAAGCAAAGAGGATCACTATGAGTATTCTAAATTAATTGGTGATCATTTGATTTATTTGGTCTTGTATGTGGATAACATGTTGCTAATAGGAAACAACAAGGATATTATCTAGGATGTAAAAATGTAGTTGTCCTCTAAATTTGACATGAAGGATCTTGGTGCTTCAAATTTCATTTTGGGATTGGAAATTAAAAGAGATCGAAAAAGGAGGAAACTCTGGTTAAATCAGAGAAAATATGTCGAGACAATACTGCAGAGGTTTAATATGCAGGAATGTAAACCGGTCAAGGTTCCTATTCCTGTTGGTGTAAAGTTATCTGCGGATAAGTGTCCCAAAACACATGAAGAAGAGGACATGTCTCATGTTCCATATGTGAGTGCAGTTGGTAGTTTGATGTATGCAATGGTCTGTACTAGACCGGACATTGCACATGCAGTGGGAGTTTTGAGAAGGCATATGTCAAAACCAGGGAAAGAGCATTAGACAACAGTAAAAAGGGTTTTCAGGTATTTGCATGGCACTGCTAGCTATGGATTGTGCTACGAAGGAAGACCAGGATTGGACAGAGTGGTCTATATACATGGCTTTGTGGATGCGGACTAGGCTGGAGATTTGGATCGTAGGAGATCTACAAGCTGGTATGTGTTTAACCTGTTTGGAGGAGAAATAAGTTGGATGAGCAAAAGACAGGTTGTAGTGGCACTTTCAACTACAGAATCTGAATACATGGAAGCCACTCATGCAAGTAAGGAAGCAATATGGTTACAAATATTGTGTTCAAGTATTGGGTTGGTACAACAAGTTGTAAGGATAGAGTGTGATAGTCAGAGTGCAATTTTTCTGGCGAAGAACCCTACTTATCATTCAAAGACAAAGCACATTGATGTTCAATATCACTTTGTGAGAGACATGATTGAAGAAAATAAAGTATCACTGATGAAGGTGGACACTTTGAAGAATGTTGCAGACTCATTAACAAAATATGTGAGCACTGAGAAGTTCTCTTGGTGTAGAGGATCCATGGGCATTGTTGCCCTGGATTTTTTACTATGTAATCCTGTAACCCCCTGTATACAAAGAAAACAACAAGTGGGAGAATGTTGGGTATGTGTTATATTCTTTGCATGAGTAGTAGTGTCACATTTTTTCCTCGAGAAACATGTCACATTTTTTCCTTGTTTTTCATGTTGCCTCGATTTTCGTGTCCATTGTTGCGCGGTTTTTCGGCAAATGGTGTTTTGTCGATGGTTTTCTATTTCTGGTTAAGGAATTAGGGTTGTTGACTAATATAGGTCATTGGGTTAGGGTTTTGGATGTCGTTGGATCCTATACGCATATTGTATTGTAAACAATGTATCACTATGAATATATAATTGTAAATTTTTTTTGCCTTGGGAAACATGACACCTACCTCGAGAAACGTGTCATGTATTTAGGAGGTTTTTTCGGCACATGGTTTTTTGCCGATGGTTTTCTATTTCCAGTTAAGGAATTAGGGTTTTGGACTAATCCAGGTCATTGGGTTAGGGTTTTGGATGCCGTTGGCTCCTATATGTATATTGTATTGTAAACAATGTAACACAATGAATGAATATAATATATGCTAGTTTTCCCAGTTTGGGTTTCCAGGGGAAAAATCTCTGTGTAATGTTTGTATTTTCCATTGTATCTTTTTTGTTCTTTTCTAAATATCTATTTACAGTAGACATTGTACAAGGTTAGAATTTACATACTTTACCCATAATTAATTTCTTGTTGCAACCACTTTGACTAGAAAAAATTTTGTTACAACTAATTTACCCAAAATTAATTTCTTGTTATAACCACTTTGACTAGAAAACGTCGTGATGACTTTATAGGAGCTTCTAGAGTAACTGACTTCTCGTTGACCTTCTAGGGGATTCTAGAATATTCTTGACAATCCTCCAACTTCACAAATCCATAAATCCTTAACCATGAGGAGTTATGTGCCATACCACATATCACTGGAAACTTCACAACATGTAATATCCTTCCAAAATAGTCTCACCTGGAAAAAAAATTGATCTTCATGTATTAATTCCTCAAAAAAACTTAGGTTCATTAATCATACCTTTGGGATACCAGACTTATGAAAAGGTTGACATCAATATATAAGGTTTGACATCAATATCCAATATCACTCTCCATGGGTTGACATCAATGACAACCAACTATCCAAACCAATTGTCCAACAATCTCCACCTTTGGCATTGATGGAAACACTTGGTCATGACAATACCCATGCTCATGCTCCCTGTGATCACTGCTTCTCACCAATTTCTATATGTCTCACCCTTTGACATAAATGTAAAAGGGTATCTCCCTTTGGGGCTACTCCCCCTGACCGAAATATCCTTGGGGTTTCTCCCCTTGTCTGCACTATCCTTTGGGTTTCTCCCCTTATCTAAATGCTTTTGATCTTTCTTTGTGTTTCTAAGCCTCTGATTTATCTCTCTGCATGCATCTAATTAATCTCTCCCCTTTTGAAAAATGGTATCACTCTGATACAATTTTGATGGAATGACTACCAATGGTCCCTCTAATATCATCTCTATCATCTCTCCTCCTGGATTCATACCTCTATTCTTATCTCTCTCTCTAAAAAATTCTCTAAATTATATTTCTACCTGTCTTTTTGCTTTTGTTTCTCTCCCATTGACTTCTCTACAAGATGTCATGTATAGCAATTTTAGGGCTTCCTATACCTTCTTCCTTTTGAGGTTTTTTTCCCTTGGTGCTTCCTTGTGTAATAGACTGACATATATATAAATCATTAAAGGATAAGCATTAAAATATTCTTGTATCGTTATCATCCATTATGATAATATTCCTTTATCTATGAACCACTCTATGAATTCTCTCATCCATTGTGATATATATGTCCAAATATACTAATCCATATTTTTCCATATTGTCCATGACTCTACTACTTAACTATCCACAATGATGAGACATCTATCACTATAATATCATGAATTCTTCACCATTTCAACTGATCATCAAATGAGAAATGTTTCCACTGGCCTTCTCTATCTCAAAACCAAACTCTTCATATATGGAACAACATGTGTTGTAATTTTCCAACTGATCAATCTGTCATACTCTAATTTTTCTAACTGACTACTCTGAGTCTTTCTACTTGAACTCTGTAAGCTTCTCGAAGTATGGTTATCTGATTTGTCTCAGCTACTGCATAGACTCCCCTATCTCATATTCACATTACCTGGGAGTCTCCAAGCCATATGGCTCGGAAGAATACCCTCTCTGATGTGGAGTCATCTTCCTCTTCATCTGTAGATTCATCATCTCTCTGAACTTTGATTTCTCCCTTTCTTCTTGTGGATTGATATTTCTCTATAATTCCTAAAATTACAATCTCTTGAACATGTTATTTATTTTTTTGTCCTTTTTTCCTTTCATTTCTTCTCCAAACATTTCTATGTCTGGCATCTGGCTTTTTCTTTGTATATTTGTCTTAATCTTGTATTATTTCCAATCGTGTGATATCTGGGACCTGGTCTTTGTTCATTTGTTCCTCTTGTTTTATTTTCCATACTTTCTTATTTTTTATATCAGTGTTTTCTTTTATGGAATTATCGATCATGCTTATATAGTCATGAGCTATGTGTCCATAGTTATGACATTTGTAACATTCAATGTTAGGTGGGGCCACATAAGCATTTCTTTCTTGAACATTTCTTTCATAAGCCATGCAATATGCAACCTTATGTCCAAAGTTAGTACAATAAAAAAAATGACCATAAAATAAATTTGCATACCTGGGAGTGAATGATCTTCTTTGTGGTGTAGTCCTTTTGATCTCCATCCTTGGTTGATCATGATCATGATTGAGGCTTTTTTTTTTCTTGAACATGGAGGATGTTCTTATGTATTCTTCTTCTTGAGTCTTTTGTACTTCTATAATTTTCTTCTTCAAGGGATTTCATTCTCCCTTCTTCATCGAACCTTTAATGAATTTTGAATAAGTCTATGCCTTGTCTTCATTCTTCCTTTCTAGAAACTTCGAGGGATTCTCTTCAACATTCATGCTAAGCTTGAAAAATTTTACTCTCAACATGAAAATTTATTCTTCAATCTTCTCCACCTTTTCTTGTTTCTTCATCATCTAGTTCCTCGTGACTTCTTCTATTCTCTTTCCTTCTTCAAGTTGTATATTCAATGTGATTATTTCATCTTCAAGTTTTCTTTCCTTTTGACTGAACTCTGCTTCAAGCTTATTTAAATCATGATTTATTTCCTTGAGATGATCTGTTAGTATCTTCTCTCTCTTTTCTGCTTCTTACTTATGTGTTGTTATTTTTTCTTCCAAATACTTCTTCTGGTCCTCAAGAGTTTCATTAGTCCTTCTGGCTTCTTCTAGCTGGCTGTTTAGCATCATGATCATCTCCTCGACTTCTTTGGTGTTAGATTTCTATGATTCTTCCATCTTATTTAGTTCTTCCTGGAGTGACTTGTTTTATTTTCTTTCAATCCTTAGATATTCAATTGCACTGATCAATTGTTCTCTGTAATTAACTTCTACCTCTTCATACTCTTCCTCTTTTAATTTTTTTTGACATGATGAGCATCTTTATTATCGTTCTGTACATGCATCTTCTTTGGTATTCTCTTACTATGTGATGGGAGAAAAATAATATCATGTATCTTATCCCAAATTTCTTTAGCCTATGAACACTTTCCAACCTTTTATTTTACCGGATCAGGTAATCCTTACCAAATGAAATTTGTTTCTATTTTTTTATTCTTCTTCAATTCCTTCTTGGCTACAATCTTTGCTTTATTTTTAGCATTGTATCATATCACAACTGAATTCCAAATATCATATCCTTGTTCCTTTAAAAATGTTATTTTCCTTATGCTCCACATCTCATACTCTTGACCATTCTGACCATTAAACAATGGTACTCCATTCTCAATATATTCCATGATATCCTTCCAGTGGTTAAATTATCTCTTGAACAAACTCGCTTGGATTCCAATTGTTGGATTACTGAGAGGAGGGGTGAATCAATAATGAGCAATTTATACCACTTATTAATCCTTTTAACCACAATGCATATTATTTTAACTTAATCAACAATTTTCATCATTTAATCATCAATATATTATTTGATCATAAACATTAACATTCATTAGTGCATAATGAACAATAATAGACACATCCACATAATACACAGTACACCAATATTTTTACATGGAAACCCAATGTAGGAGAAAACCATGAAATGTTTTTATTATATATCAAATAATTACATTCAATGAAGAACCAACTTCCAATTCTCTACCTCCAACCAGAAGGAGGCCCCAACCCCCTAGTATCTTAGGCTCTGACCTAAAGGAAGCTCCAACTCCCTAATTCTCTTGCTCCAACCAGAAGGAGGCTCCAACCCCATGATTTCTCCGTATCCAACAAAAAGGTGGATACAACCACCTAGTTCTCAGGGTCCAACCTAAAGGAAGCTCTAACTCCCTAATTCTTCAGCTCCAACTGGAAGGAGGATACAACCCCCTTTCCTTGCAGTGTCCTTTTTCTCTGAAATATAAATTCCAAATGTAGACAACATGTCACTATCATTGAATCAACCTATCACAACCTTTCATAACTTGTACGAACAACCTGTATCAACCTATACAAATAACCTGTCACCTCAATTGCATCAACCAAATCAGATCTACTCACTAACATCAATCACCAAGACAAATCTCAACCATATGCACAATATCACCAAGATCTGTATCAATCAAGACTACTCCCAAACATCAAAAAAGTGTACCACAATCAATATGTGTTTCTAAAAGTATACCAAGTCATATATTTCACATCATCCATAAACCATGTGCCAACAATACTACAAAAATGTCTCCAATGAGATTACCAACAAGTGCCTCTAACAGTGTACCAAGCATGTACCAATCATGCATCAATAACAAATCAAACTATACCTAATCAGGATACACCAACATCACCATATCATACACCTCATGCATGTTCCAACTCATCAACTATATGTTCCAACATGTATCTCAATCATATACAAAAGAAATGTGTCTCAACAATATACCATATCACTCATCATATGTCTCAATCATGACATAAACCATAACATAATCAACATGTGACCTTAAAAACATGCATATAAACATACCTGTAACTTTATAATAGACCTAGTGTATGTGATCACAAACTTGTAGACCTTCCTCAACTTTAGCAATAAGAGAATAGCATCTTCAACAAACTTTATCTTAGTCTCACGGGACTAGTTTTTTTATTAGTCAAAAACTCTAAATTTCAACAAGAATAACTCCATACCTGTAATGAAAAAATGTCTGAAAATGGTACACAATATTACTCAATTCCTTGTCTGCAAATCCTTCAAGTTTCACTTCTTGGAACATCCCTAAAATGGAGTTATAGAAAAAATCAAGACCTTGCTTAATTTTGGCTTATTCTAGAGAGTAACATTGTAGAGCATGCCACATGCAGAATATTTGATATCTAGATCTCAAACTTGTATAAAAGATACTACGACCTATAATATATCCAATTAATTTTCTATCACTTAATTTGGATCTTCTATGAAGATGTTATGATTGTTTTACCTATAACACATGTTTAAAACTAGTTTAAGGACTAGTCAAAATCCCTATATTCCACAGAGTGTATCTCCCAAAATACAATGACTGATAAGTTGAAATATCTACCACAATTACCTTGATATGTCTTCTCAACAACCTCCAATTTTCACTATCTAAATCATTCTATAAATACAATTATTGTGAAAATGGTGAGATTACTTGTAAATGACATACCTTAGAACACATCATTAAAAGACTTCATCCTCCCTTCGATTTTTGGCCTTCTTTACTTCACCTTCCCTATGAAATTATCCTCATATCTCCTTTTTCACCTCATTCACTTATATATATTCAATATGCTCAATAGGTGTTAATAGGAGTCTCTTTCTCTCTTATTTATACTCTCCAAGTGCCTTCCTTTAGGGGTTATCTTCTAACTATTTTACCCAACTTCCATATTTTAGGGCTAATCCACTTTCTACCACTTTACCCACTTGCAACTACTTTACCCATAATTAGTAAACTCACCACTTCTTGTTTCAACTAATTTATTTTTAATTATTTTCTTACTTCAACAACTTGACCCATAATTATCTCTTAGCTGCAACCACTTTGACTACTCAATCTTCTTGTTACAACTACTTTACCCATAATTCATTTTTTGTTGCAACCACTTTGACTAGAAATTTTTTTGTTACAACTACTTTACCCAAAATTAATTTCTTGTTATAACCACTTTGACTAGAAAAATTCTTGATGACTTTCTAGGAGCTTCTAGAATAATTGAGTTCTTGTTGACCTTCTAGGGGCTTCTAGAATATTCTTGAGGGTCATCCAACTTCAAAAAGACATAACTCCTTAACCATGAGGATTTATGTGACGTACCACACATCATTGGAAACAACATGGCATGTAATATCCATCCAAAATAATCTCATCTGCAAAAAAACGGATCTTCATGTCTTAAATCGTAAAACAAACTCACGTTCAATAATCATACATTTGGGATACCAAACTTCTCCAAGGGTTGAAATCAATATCTAAGGGTTGAAATAAATATCCAATATCACTCTCCAAGGGTTGATATCAATGACAACCAACTATCTAAACCAATTTTCCATCAATCTAAATCAATTTCCCAACAATCTCCCCCTTTGACATTGATGGCAACACCAACATTGATGGAAACACTTAGTCATGGAAATACTCATGCTCATGCTCCCTCTGATCATTGTTTCTCATCAATGTCTATATCTCTCCCCTTTTTACATTAATGGAAATTGTATCTCCCTTTGGGGCTGCTCCCCCTAAATGAACTCTCCTTGGGGTTGCTCCCCCGTTCTGCACTGTCCTTTGTGCTGTCCCCCCCCAGTCTAAATTCCTTTGATCTTTCTTTTTGTTTATGTGCCTCTGATTTCTCTCTCTCCCTGCATCTCATTAATCTCTCCCCCTTTGAAAAATGGTATCACACTAATGCAATGATGATGGAATGGATGCCAATGCTCCCTCTCTGATCATCTCTATCATCTCGTCTCTTGGAATCATACCTATGTTCTTATCTCTCTCTGACAACTTATGTGAATGATCTTTCTACATGTCTTCCTTCTTCTTTTTTTGTCCCTTCAAATTCTCTGCAATATTTTGTGTAGATTAATTGTAGGTCTTCATGTACCTTCTTCCTTTGCGATTTTTTGTCCATTGGTGCTTCCTTGTATAATCAACTAACATATATAAAAATCATTCAATAATAAGCATTTAAATATTCTTGTACCATTATCATCCATCGTGATAATATTCCTTTATCTTTGAACCACTCTCTGAACCAATATATGAATCCATGCTCTCATCCACTTTGATATATTTGTCCAAATCTACTAATACATGTTTGTCCATAGTGTCCATGACTTTGCTACTTAACTATCCACAATGTTGTCCCATTTGTCACTGTATTTTCATGAATCCTTCACTGCTTCATTTGATCATCAAATGTCAATTGTGTCCATTGGTATTCTCTATCTATAAATTAAACTATGCATATCTGGAACAACCTGTGATGTAATTTTCCAACTGATCAATCTATCATATTGTACTTCTGCTAACTGATTGCTCCGAGTTTATCTACTAGAACTTTGTAAGTTGCTTGAAGTATGGTTCTATGATCTGTCTCAACTACTGCATAGATTCCCCCTATCTCATATTCATACTACCTGGGAGTCTCCAATCCAGATGGCTCAGAAGAATACCTTCTCTGATGTGGAGTCATAATCCTCTTAGTATGTAGAGTCATCATCTCTCTGAAATTTGACTTCTCCCTTTATTCTCGTGGATTGATCTTTCTCTATAATTCCTGAAAGTACAATATCGTGAACATGTTCTTTATTCACTTGTCCTTCTTTTCTTTCATTTCTTTTTCAAACCTTTTTGTGTCTAACATCTTCCTTTTTATTTGTATATTTTTATTGATCTTGTATTGTTTCCAATATTGCGATCTTTGGGACATGGTCTGTGTTCACCTGTTCTTCTTGTTTTGTTTTCCATACTTTCTTATTTATGATATTAGTGTTTTCTTTTATGGAATTATGATCATGCTTATAATTTCACGAGATATGTGTCCATAGTTATGACATTTGTAACATTCAATGTTATGTGGGGCCCCTTAAGCATTTATTGCTTGAACATTTCTTTCATAATCCCTGCAATCTAAAACCTTACGTCCAAAGTTAGTACAATAAAAATAATGACCATAAAATAAATTTGTGTACATGGGAGTGAATGATATTCTTTGTGGTGTAGTCCTTCTGAATTCCAGATTTGTCTGATCATGATCATGATTGAGGCTTATTTATGTCTTGAACATGGAGGATGTTCTTCTATAGTCTCGTTCTTGAGTATTTTGCACTTCTAGAATGTTCTTCTCCAAGATCTTGCATTATTCCTTCTTCATTGAAAATTTAATGACTTCTGCAAAAGTCTTTTCCTTCTCTTCATTCTTCCTTTCTGGCAACCTGGAGGGCTTCTCTTCAACATTCTTACTGAGCTTGACAACTTTTACTCTCAACATAACAACTTCTTCTTCAAGCTTCTCCACCTCTTCTTCTTTATTCATCATATGTTTCCTCATGACTTCTTCTATTCACTTTGCTTCTTCAAGTTGGATCTTCATTGTGATTATTTCATCTTCAAGTTTTCTTTATTTTTTATTAAACTTTGCTTCAAGCTTATTTAAATCATTAGTTCTTTCCTTGAGAGGATCTGTCAATATCTTCTCTCTCTTTTCTCCTTCTTCCTTATTTGTTGTTATTTTGGTTTCCAAATACTACTTCTGATCCTGAAGGGTTTCTTCAGTCCTTCTTCCTTATTCTAGCTGACATTTTAGCATCATGATCATCTGCTCGACTTCTTTGGTGTTGGATTTCTCTGATTCTTCCATCTTCTTTAGTTATTCCTAGGAGTGACTTGTTTTATTTTCTTTCAGTCCTTAGATATTCAATTGCATTGATCAATCATTATCTGTAATCAACTTCTTCGTGTTCATACTCTTCCTCTTTTGAATTTGTCTGACATGATGAGCATCTTTCTTCTTGTTCTATACCTGCATCTTCTTTGGTATTCTCTGACTTTGTGATGGGAGAAAAATATATATCATGTATCTTATCCAAATTTTATTTATCTTATGAACACTTTCCAACCATTTCTTTTACCATATCAAGTAATCCTCCCTAAATGAAATTTGTTGCTATTTTTTTATTCTTCTTCAATTCCTTCTTGGATGTAGTCTTTTATTTCTTTGTAGCATTGTATCCTTTCACAAATGAATACCAAATATCATATCCCTATTCTTTTAAAAAGGTTATTTTCATTATTCTCCACATCTCATACTCTATACCATTCTGACCATTAAACAATTGTTCTCCATTCTCAATATATTCCATGATCTCCTTCCAGTGGTTAAACTATATCCTGAAGGAAACCGCTCCGATACAAATTGTTGGATTACTGAGAGGGGGGTGAATCAGTAATGAGAAATTTATACCACTTATTAATCCTTTAAACCACAATGTGTATTATTTTAACTTATTCAATAATTTGCATCAATTCATCATCAATATATTATTTCATCATAAACATTAACATCCATCAATGCATAATGAATAATAATAGACACATCCACACAATACATAGTACACTAGTATTTTACGTGCAAACCCCATGTGGGATAAAAACACAAAATGTTTTTCTTATATGTCAAATAATTACATTCAATGAAGCACTGACTTCTAATTCTATGGATCCAACCCCCTAGTTTCTCAGGATGCAACCTGAAGGAAGATCCAACTCCCTAATTCTCTGGCTCCAACGACAAGGAGGCACCAACCACTTGAGTTCTCCAACTCTAACCCGAAGGTGGATAAAACCACCTATTTCTCAAGTTCCAACCTTAAGGATTCTCAAACTCCCTAATTCTTCAACTCCAACCCCCTTTCCTTTCCCCGTCCTGCTGCCCTGAAATACAAATTCCAAATGTAGACAAACTATCACTTTCCCTAAATCAACCACTACCATTGTCACTCTATCACTCTCAACCTATACCAAAAATCTATCAAAACCTGTACCAACAACCTATCACAACATTTTCCAACAACCTATATCAACCTATACAAATAACCTATCACTTCAATCTCATCAACCAAATCATATCTACTCACCAAGATCAATCACCAAGACAACTCTAAACCATATGCACAATATCACCAAGATGTGGATCAACCAATACTACACACAAACATCAACAATATGTACCACAATCAATATGTGCTTCTAAAAGTATACCAAGTCATATATGTCACATCATCCATAAATCATGTGCCAACAATACTACACAAATATATCCAACGTGATTACCAACAAGTGCCTCTAACAAGTACCAATCATGTATCAACAACAAATCAAACTATTCCTAATCAAGATACACCAACATCACCATACCATACACCTCATGCATGTGCCAACTCATCAACTATATGTTCCAACATGTATCTCAACAATATACCAAAGAAATGTGTCTCAACAATATACCATATCACTCATGATATGTCTCAATCATGCCATACACCATACCATCATCAACATGACCTCCAATACATGCATATAAACATACCTGTAACTTTGTAACAGACCTAGTGTATGTGATCACAGACCTATATACCTTCCTCAACTTCAACAACAAGAGAATAACATCTTCAACAAACTTTACCTTAGTCTGGAGGGACTAGTTTTTGGGTTAGTCGACAACCCTAAATTTCAACAAGCATAACTCCATACCTTTAATGAAAAAAGTTCTGAAAATTGTACACAATATTATTCAATGTATGTTCTGCAATTCCACCAAGTTTCACTACTTGGAACATCTCATAAATGGTGTTATAGTAAAAATGGCAGACCTTTATGAATTATATCTTATTCTAGAGATCGGACTTGTAGAGCATGCCATGTGTGGAATATTTGATATTTCGATATGAAACTTGTACAAAACATTATATGGCATGTACTCTATCCAATGAATTTTGTATCATTGAATGTGGATCTTCTATGAAGACATTATGAATGTTTTACTCGGAAAACCTGTTTAAAACTACTTTGAGTACTAGTCAAACTCCCTATCTTCCACATAGTTTATCTCCCAAAATACAATGACCTAGAAGATGAATTTTATACCAAAGGTACCTTGATATGTCTTATCAACAGCCTCCAACTTATCTATCTGAATCATTCTAGAAAAAACATTATTGTGAAAATGGTGATATGACTTGTAAATAGCATACCTTAGAACACATCATTAAAAGACTTCATCCTCCCTTGGATTTTTGGCCTTTTTTACTTCACCTTCCCTCTAAAATTCATCTCAACTCTCCTCGGATACATCATTCACTTATAGATATTCAATATTCACAATAGGTGCTAATAGGAGTCTCTTACTCTCTTATTTATACTCTCCAAGTGCCTTCCTTTAGGGGTTATATTCTAACTGTTTTACCCAACTTCCATCTTTAGGGATAACCCACTTTCAACTACTTTACCCACTTGCAATTAATTTACCCATAATTAGTAAACTCACCACTTCTTGTTGCAACTAATTTATTTTTAATAATTTTCTTACTTCAACAAATTTACCCATAATTAACTCCTAGTTGCAACCACTTTGACAACTCAACCTTCTTGTTACAATGACTTTACCCATAATTAATTTCTTGTTGCAACCACTTTGACTAGAAAACTTTTTGTTACAACTACTTTACCCAAAATTAATTTCTTGTTATAACCACTTTGACTAGAAAACTTCTTGATGACTTTCTAGGAGCTTCTAGAATAATTGAATTCTTGTTGACCTTCTAGGGGCTTCTAGAATATTCTTGAGGGTCCTCCAACTTCATAAATCCATAACTCTTTAACCATGAGGAATTATGTGATGTACCACATATCACCGGAAATAGAATGACATGTACTATCCATCCAAAATAGTCTCATCTACAAAAACACTAATCTTCATGTCTTAATTACTCAAACACACTTGGGGTTCAATAATCATACCTTTGTGCTACCAGACCTCTCCAACGGTTGACATCAATGAAAAAAAACTATCCAAACCAATTGTGCATCAATCTAAACCAACTATATAAGAAATAAGAGAATATATAGACCATCCCCTATTCAAAGATACTTAGAATCTGAATAGTATCAAAGCATGGTTGCAAAACAATATTTTGTGGATCCATCACATGAAATGAAAGATCATAGCTACAAGAAAATACAATGTGGATCTATGTCACAACACACACACACACACACACACACACACACACACACAGATATATATATATATATATATATATATATATATATATATCAAGAAGACAATGATCATTGAGGAAAGTGCCCCAAAAGTCTTCAAAGTACTCATATACAAGTGACATACTCCATTGTAACTTGGGAGGGGATGTTGTAAAGGAAGGATGTGGCCCCAATCCCAATGTATTTGTCCCAAACCCTGATGGTACAAATATAAAACATGTAAATAGATGAGATGGTGTTGAGAATGGTAGAAACCTCTTGATTACCTGTCATTGATGTATAATGTTAATAGATGTGAGGGGACCCACCGATGTGGAAAATGGACCCCAAGGTACCTAGTACAATATAATAAGTGTGAATAAATTATCTGATGTTGAATGCTTGTAGAATCAATCGATCATGATTCAATGATGTAAACCCACTGTCAATTACGAGGAGGTCTTCCACTGAGGACTGTAAGCTCCAAGGCACTAGTTGGTTTCTAGATCCCTCTCCTATATATTGTGTTTAAATTGATAGGAAGAGATCCATTGTTGGATGTCCTTGAGGTATCCCCCATCATTCGACAAGAATCATACACCGAGATATGGTGTGAAGAGAAAGTATAACTATGTACAATCGACACAGGGATGTTCGAATCGAAAATTCAAAAAAAACAACAAATGGCCAACTCAAGCTTAAACTTCCCTTGAAAATATAGCACGACACAATAATGACTCGACAGTGAGACATAAGACCTAAAATTAATATAGTGCAACAACACAAGAGGCATTGAAGCACTCTCCATGATGACTGGAAGATTAACCAAATGAAGGATTATATTTGACTCATATTACTGGGACAACTCCTAGGAAGGATAAAACCCAATTGTATGATGAGGACTCAAATAGGTTCCATGTTCAAAGGAAACTTGAATGACATTTCCATGTTGAGAATATACCAATGTTGAAAAACCCCTACTCTTTTTTTTGGGGGGGTGTCTCCTTCATGGTTTAATGAGCATGAAAGAGAGATAAAAGTTTGATCGATAGTGTATTTGTTTCTTCATTTTAATGATCTCGAAAAATAGTTAAAATTGTATTCGTAAGGGTGTATTTTTCATGTCTTTTGAGAAGTTCAAAAAAGAGATAAAAATGTACTTGATATGTATATATTTTTGTTTCCTTTTATGAGTCCGAAAAAGAGATAAAATTGTACTCATATGGAGATAATGAGTTGTTTAAAAACATGCTTCTATGGTTCAAGTGCATGGAACCAACCTAAGAAAAATGAATGCAAATGGTACTACCAAGTGAGATCCACTCTTAGAAGCTATTGTCTCCATGGGTGAATGGATGTAAAATAGAGGCCAAATAATGTAAGTGGCATATGGTCGAAGTATATTTCAATATCGGTAAGAGAGATTTAAGAAAACAAAAGTGAAGTAGAGGGGTAAATGACACAAGCAGAAAATGCATAGGCGACCCTTAAGAAACAAGAAAATTTTGGGAACCCCTTCGGGACATGCCTAAAATATAGAAGAAGAGAGGAAAATGAGTCTCATCCTCAGGCCTACTAGACATTGTAGAATGGACACCGAACGACAATCTGGGTGCTAACAAGGGTTCCCATGAAGGGTAGGCATTACTAAACAAGTTATGACGTGCAAAAATGGAGTGGCTATTATCGTAACCTGACGAGATTGAACCTAAGGCATGTGACAACAAAACCTATCCATATATGCCAGTTTTAAGAACACATACCTCAAGTTTAGTTTATGTCAACATTTTCATAAACGAAAGTCCTTGTAATCCTATCAACATACATAAATTAAATTTTAGGGTCAAGTTTAATTAAAAATGGCATTTAAAAATAACAATAAGATCATTTTTAAAAACAATTGGAAGCCACTTACTTGGTATCAATGTGAAAAGGGATTTTTATCACCCAAACTATTATAAAATGAAACTTACCATGGTAAAATCTCATTTTTAATTTGCAAAGAGATTGACTGGAGACCTTGTGGAGAAAACCTTCCTCCAAGTGTAGGAATCCAGAGCTCATCGCAAGAGATCTACTCAACCATTTGGTGTTTCCTCTGATCAATGTAAAATCTAAGAACCCTACCGTCATTTTCCATGTAGCTTACCCAACCCCCAAGTGGGTCATGTCACTGCTATTAAATCTAAATTCATAAATAACACACAACATGACATTTTAACTCTTGCAACTTTCCATACTGAATAAAAATGTAAATACAATTACTTTAAATGTGCACATAATAGTTAAACCCATAAAATAGCATTCAACCACATGAATAGAGAATCATGTACATCAATATACTCATAGAAAGTAGCATTAACCAAGTATAAATTGTAGTAATACACACAAGAATTGTATCAACATTTTATATGAATAACACAACAAATAAGAACACTTATCCTAAGAAGTATGCAACTAGATATAGAGGGAGGATGTTTCTCCCAACCATAGAATTGTTATTTCATTTCTCAACAACATTTCACCCCTGATCTAGGGATATGAATCCACAAGAGGCAGTGCTTCCTAAGGATAGACAATGTCCCCCTCTCAACAGTCAAATTCTCACAACTAATTCCAATCCACCAAATCTCTTCCCCTCAACCTGCACAACCTAAGCGATGGAATCCCCCTTCACTTCTCACTGTCCCTCATGCCTTTCCACTCCCCTCCAAGGATTCTAGCACAGGTTGGATAGGAATTATACTTGTTGGGACCTCAAAAATTATGTAGCTATAACATGAATTCACCCAGTACTAAAACATGTGCTTCCTTGGTGAATTTCGAACAACATTCTACTCCCATGAACACAACCTCTTTCTCCATTAAGGTTTCAACTCCAAAAAAATGCCAAAATTTCCCAAAAAAAATTCCTCCAAGATTTATCACTCATAACTCCATTGCTTTCTAGAAAACTCCATGTAAAAATTGATCTCTATGAAAAAACATGAATCTGTAATTCTGGTCTCCTACCCATACAAATTTCCTCTCTTTCTCTTTCTTTCTTGACTTGAACTCTTCCCCAAGATGATTGTACTCATCCCCCGTGTTCTCAATAACTATGGGAAGTGACTCTCACATCAACCCTATGACATGAATAAAATCTCCCCCTCAGACCCCTTCCCTCTCCTATGGATACTTAGACACCAAATCTCCATCTGTGTCCATCTGCAGATGGAAATACATTGTATTCATTGTATGCAATTTACATCATTTACATATTGTATTTTTTTGGCTCTCGGCCATGGATTACATTTACAAGATACATCTCTAATTTTGGGTTTGAAAACAAGGATGTTACATTCCCCTCCCCCTACAAACTGCACTATACTCAATGCACATAACCATATCCTTTACACATTGGCATCTATAAAAAGATTACATAAGAATACTTGATAATTCTACAACTTAATGACTCGTGCAACAATTACAACCAACAAATCCATTTTCCCATCAACCCCCACATCAGTTGGACATGACTCTTAAATTTGTGTCTCTAGGAACTCTAGCTACCAAAATGGAGTCTTCATTCGCTTATGTATAAATGTACATTCATTTTTCTTCAAAATTTATGAAAATTTGTGGGTATTCTACCCATGTGGCTTCCTCGTGCTCCAATGTATCATATTTAGGACTGTAAAAGGTCCATTGAACCTTTACCAAGTCGATGGCTTTGTTCCTGAGCACTTTGAATTTTTTGTTCTAGGATGTACACTAGTTCCACCTAGAAATCCCCTTCGTGTTCCACTTGGATCACATTCCAATCAATCAGAGGATTAGGTTCAAGTAGAAACTTTTTTAATAAAGACACATGGAATATGTTATGAATTCTCATGGATGTAGGTAATGCTAACATGTATGAAATTGGACCTATATTTTCTAAGATCTAAAAAGTCTCACAATATCTCGCTACCAACTTTGGGAAACTTCCCAATTGCAGGAAGGTTATCTTGGATTTAACTATTAAAAATAAATGCTACCCCACTTTGAATTCTCTGTGTTCTCCTTTTATCGGCATAGCTCTTCCATTGATATTGTGCAAACTTTCCAATTTTGTCTATTTACCACCTATTCATGTATATTTTAACCTTGTACAAATAATAACTGCAAACATATTCTTAATAAAAAAAAAAGATACATACAATGTCACACACACACATTACACAAAGATTTTTACCCTGGAAACCCAAATTGTAATACCCTTAGGCTGAACCCACTTGTAAATGTAAATGCCAATGTACTTAAGTTGGTGAGTTGTTTGATATTATTTTTGTATGCACCTTCCATGGTATAGTGCACACAAGTACTGCACACTAAAATGATGAAGTGTGCACATTCCAGGATATCGCCCACAACAAACTTAAGTGTGCGCGATTTTGAGGCCAGGGAGCCTTTGTGTATATGTTTTGTTTTATAGGCTGGTGAGCCAGTTATTATAAGCTAGGAGGCTTGTGTTTTGAATTAGGCCAGAGAGCCTAGATGCTAAAGGCTAGTAAGCCTATTTTGGTATATGTCTCATCATTAATATAATACATCGTTGTGTATAGACCAACCATGATAAAAGAGTATGGGGGAATAAAATTCACTAGTTAGGGAAAAGGGGGAGATAAAAGTTAAGAATAAGGGGCTAAGATAGGGAGCTTAAGCCAAAAAGGAATATTATATTAATATTACTTAAAGTATAAATTATGGATAATTATTTTATCCTAAGTTCTAAGGATGGGGACAAGTGGGCCAAAGTAGCTCCCAACATGACAAGTGTCAAGTTGGGAACATACATACATATAGTTTGGACTTAGTTCATTTTCTCATTCATTGATTCCATGATCATTCACTCATTCATTCAGTTGTCCTCGGTACCTTCCTGTACCTATTTCCATACATGTATTTGTACCCATACCTGTACCTGGTTAGCTTGGGAGATGGACTAAAGAGGCAGGTTGTCAGGCCCATGGGATACTGAAGAGGCAGGTTGTCAAGCCCATGAGAAATTCTCTCTGGGTGAGAGAATTGATGGGAATTGATTTTCTGAAGGTTCTAAACTGCAACTACAGGGCTCTGAGACTTCCTATCCGACCTATTGTTGAAGCCCTTGAAGGAAAGTGGGGAAGTCGAGGGAATGTTGAGCAGAGAAGGGGCACACTTCCTGGGGTGGGATAGGAATGTGGGGAATGAGGGGTTGTATGTTATTAGTTTGAGTTGGCACCTGTGAAAAAATCTTTCTTGTTTTCTGAGATACATCAGCCTGGTTAGGAATCCCATTATCTAGGTGGAGTTTAGTCCTAGCTCAGAGTTGACCCACTGTTGAGAGTGATGAGCAATGTGGTATAAGGCTGGGAGGTTTGTGGAAGGTTTGCACACACTTGGTGATATTATTACCAAGATAAGTTTCAATTGTGTGTTAAATTGCATGATGCATTATTATTTATGTGTTTATTTTTACAAGTTTATCCTATGTGTGGTTTATACCTGTCTTTATATTTATGGGTATCTCTTCTCTATGTTGCATGTATCTGTTTACCATTATTTCTGTATGAATCTGTGCATTTAAAAAATGTATTTGTTTGTTTTAAGTTTTATATATAAATTTTCGCAAGAGTTTTTGTTTGTATATGTTTTAATTTGCATACAGTTCGAAATTTTTTACATGGCATAGCCAAGTTGGATGTTGGGGATGTTACAATATGGTATCAGAGCTCCAGTTTTCAACATTGAGCCTCAATGGGGCGAGAAAGTTGTGTTGAAGTGAAATTACACAGAGAATTTATTTCAAAGTGGCTAGATTTCAAGTTACGGAGCATCTATGGTAAAAATTAGAAGAAATTGTGTGGAATTGGGAAAAAGCCCCAATTTATGTTGTTAAATTCATGGGAAATTTGAGAAATTTGGCCAAGTGGTGAGATATTCTTAATTTAATATATGTTCTAGCAAATTCAAACCCGTAATTGGTTGAATTTGAAGTTACAGGGAATCCATGACTGATGGAGCGATATTAGTTGATTTAAAATTCTCAAATTGTGAATTGAGTTTTGGAAAAAAAAAACCGTTCCAGAAATGTCAACCAACATCAATTTGTTGTTATCAGGGTGAAATTGAAAAAATTTCATAGTTGCAAAATGTATATGGTAAAAATTGGGAAAACGTTAGGCAAAAGCCTAATTTCTGCAACGGAATTCACGAGGAATTGATGCGCAAAAAATGAATGTGTGTAGGTGGGGGCACTAAAAATGCATGATGCACAGTGAAAAGCTTGTGATATGTGGAAAAATATTGGCATGCGGGTGTGTGCGCTAAAATTTGACGATGTGCCGTGCAGAGTGGAATTGCGTGGAAAAATATTGGTGTGTGGGTGTGCACACTAAAATTTGGTGTAGTGCAGTGCAGAGTGGCATTGCGCGGAAAAATATTGGCATGTGGGTGCGCGTGATAAAAATTTGCATTGTGTGGTGTAGAGTGGCATTGCACGGAAAAATATTGGTGTGCAGGTGTGTGCCCTAAAATTTGGCATTGCACGGTGTAGAGTGGAATTGCGCGGAAAATTATTGGCATGTGGCTATGCGTGCTAAAATTTGGCGCTACGTGGTGCAGAGTGGCATTGCGTGGAAAAATATTGGCGCGTGGTTGCGCACGCTAAAATTTGGCCCTGCGTGGTGCAGAGTGGCATTGCACAGAAAAATATTGGCGCGCGGGTGCATGCATTAAAATTTGGCCATGCACGATGCAGAGTGGCATTGAGCAGAAAAATATTGGTGTTCGGGTGTGCGCACTAAAATTTGACGTTGCGCGGTGCAAAGTGGCAATGCGCGGAAAAATATTGACATGCGGGTGTGCACACTTAATTTTGGCCCTGTGTGATGCAGAATGGTAATGCGCAGAAAATTTTCGTGCACGGGCGTGCACACTAAATTTAGCATTGGATGGTGTGGATTGAGTGGTGCATGCGTGGTGTGCACACACATAATAATGGTGCACGTGGTGTGCGTAGTATTGATGGAGCGTAGGGGAATTTTGTTGGTGCACGCACAATGTGGGTATATGTTGTCACGCGACAGTTTAGTTAATGGTGTGCACGGATTACTAGTGTGCGGTGGTAGCGTACTAAAATTTGGAATGGTGCAGTGCATAGAGTAAATGTGAGCAAAATATTAGCGCACAACAGATATTAGTGCATGAACCAAAATTTTTCATGGTAGATATTTGTGCGCGACAACAAGTAGTGTGCACCAGTTATTGGCGCGACAAAGAAGTGATTCACATAGTTATAGGTGTGCAAAGCATGCACTACCTTATGGTATTGTTGCGCATGCTAAATATGGGTGTATAGGTTCACATTTGTGTGCACGAAGTCATTTGGATGGTCTACAACAACATAAAACCAATGAATTTTGTGACATTTTATACTGTTTGAAGGTCATGTTTTTGCAACACCTTTTTGAGGCCCTAAACAATGTTTTTAGCTACTCAAAAACCCCGAGAACACATTGTACCAAGGTACACTATGTCTCTACAACTCAAATGAAAGAGCCAGGAGAGATATTTCTAATACTGTAAATCATTTGTCAAATGAAGCTTTTATGAGGAAGTTATAGGACAAACAGTGGAGGGTAAATTTTAAGCCCTAACTAACTTCGAAGGGCCATAACTTTCTACTCCAGAATCCGATTGAGGCGCAGGAGTAGTCTATGGAAATATATTGAGCCATAGAAGACATTCCTAGAGATGAATTAATTTTTTTGGCAATTTAAAGATGTTTAATATGGAAAAGAAGGTACTTGTATCATTCCAGACCAAAAATACGAATTGGCCTAGAACTTCAGCAGGTTGTAACTAGCATCCCAGAACCAAGAAAAAGGTGAAACTTGCACAGACTGTCCAAAATATGTATATGAAGAAACCTAATTGAGATACTACTAAAAATATAATGGAGTAGGTGCAAAAATGCATAATTACAACACATAATTACACCAAGTTGAAGAGTGAACAGAAAAATTAATGGGCAATTTTCAAATAACCATAATTTTCTGCTCAAGACTCAGAATTGAGCATGGAAGTAGGCGTTGGAAAGGTATTGGACAGTAGAATATAATTGTTCACCCAAAAAATAATTATGATTCATTATTGAACCAGAATGGTTCATATTTCCATGAAATTGTTGAAACAGTTAGCCTGACAAAGTTTTGTTAGTTGCACATTTTGCAAAGTTAACAAAAACTAGATTAGATCAGAATCAAAAAAGAGTGTAGAGAAATGGAAGATTCAAAGGGTACTTACAACCAGGAAGATGATATATCTGTCCAAAATATATCTCTCAATTTGGAATCCATTAGCATTGTTCGAGCCATTTCCTGTATTGTCCTTTTATTTCTTTCAACAACTCCATTCTGTTGAGGTGTCCTAGCAACAGAGAATTTCTTTTTTATTCCATGATTTTTGCAGTAGTCCATAAATTTCGTTGAGGTGAACTCTCCTCCATTATCAGATCTCAAGCATTTGATTTTTGAATCCATTTCATTTTCAACCATTTCCTTGTAGATCTTGAAGTTTTTAAAAAATTCTAACTTGTTCTTAAGAAAGAAAACTGTAGTCATTCTTGTATAATCATCAACTAATAAAATGAAGTATTTCTCACCTTTTAAGCCCTTTTTTTAAGTTGGTCCAACTAGATTAGTATACACAATTTCTAGTGGTATTGTCATTGAATATTCCTTTGATTTAAACTTGGTCTTTGTTTTCTTTCCTTGTTGACAATGCTTGCATAAAGTGTTGGTTGGTTTCATGATATGGGGAATTTCTCTGACTGCTTCTCTTTTGTTGACTTTGACAAGGTTATCAAAATGTATGTGCCCCATTCTTCTATTCCATAGACAACTTTCATCTTCCTTTCCTAGACAACACTTTTCATTTCCAATTTCACTTGACACATATAAGTTGCTTGAAGTTCTTGCAGCTGTAGAGACCAATTTCCCTTAACCTTATTTTCTTATCTCACACTTTTGTGAATCGAAAGTAACTTTATGACCTTGGTCACACATTTGACTCACACTTAGAAGATTATGTTTCATATCTTCTACTAGTAGAACATTTTCTTCCTTTTCATTCTTGTTCCCAATTCAGACTATGCCTTTTCCAATGATTTGGGTTGAATCATCATTTCTGAAGGAGACTGACCCATCTCTTTCCTTTTGTAATGTAAGAAAATTGTATCTATCACCTATCATGTGTTTTGAACATCCATTGTCAACATACTAACCACGTTTCTTCTGCTTAGTTCTTAGAGCAATTGTTCATTCTTCATTTTTATACTGATCTTGCTTTCTTATCCATGTCGCTTTCTGAGGTTCCTGTCTGTGACTATTGTTATTTTGTTGAGGTTCTTTACGAAGGACTGTCATTCTGCAATCTTTGGCCACATGTCCAAAATTGTTACATTTGTAACATTCCACTTCAGTTCTGGAAGATTCAAACCTGGTGTAACTTCTTATTTATGTTTCACTAGGTCTTCTTGAATAACCCCTTTGTGTATGACTCTCAAAGTTATTATTGTTCTTGTTATTAGCTCTGTAATTCACAACTTTATGTCCAAAATTATTACATGCATAACATAAACCAAAAAATATAGTTTGATACATGGGAGTTGAATATCTTTTGAAAGGAGGTGCTCTTATGAATCCTTCTTCTTCTTGAGGCCTATCTATCTGTTGTTGATTCTAAAATCTAAATCTTCTTGGTGGAGGAGTGTCCATGTAATATTCCTTGTATATCTTCCTATCCCCTTTGATTGTTTCTACATAACTTTTTGGATATGTTTCTTGCTCTATTTTTTTTTAGCTTGATCCATTTTTTGTCTAATTGTATCCAAGTCCGAACTTGTCAAGATCAGATTTTTTACTACTGATAATGTCATCCAGAACTTTTGAGCTATTATGCATATTTTTCTTTTGAATATCCTTTCTTACTGCGACAATCTTTGCTTCCAATTTTTCAATGATCCTGTCCTTTTCTTCTAGCTTTTCCTTGAGTGCTTCATCGATTCTCTTATATTCTTCTATTTGAACCTTCAATTTTGTGATCATTTGTTCTAGTTCTCGAGTATCCTTTTTCTTGTCTAGTTCTACTTGTGGTTTCTTGTTTTTCTTCTTTTCTATTCTGATAAGTTATATGGCACACATTAATTCTTCTCGATAGCCAACTTCTGCTTCTTTAATTTCTTCTTCGACCTCTTCATATTCTTCTTTGGCTTCTTCATATTCTTATTCAGAGTCTTCTTTGTCAAAGTATTTCACTGCCATGAATAGAACTCTTCCTGTCTCACTGTCACTGACTTCATCTTCATCTGATGATGAGATGTCTTCTTTGGTGCATAAGATTTTTTTGAAAACTTTCTTTGTAGTTATGTTGCCTTTATATGTGTGTTTTCCTTTTGAGTAACTTTCATCATTTCTCTTTTTCTTATGAGGACATTTGTTAGCAAAATGACCAATACCATCATAATTAAAAAAATTAAAGGAAGCTTACCTCTATACCTATAGTCAGTTCCCTTGTTCAGTCTTTTGATAAAGTTGGCCACTTCTTCATCATCTTCCGAGACATCACTGTTGTTACTATATTCTTCTTGTTCTTTTTTCTTTTTCTTCAATTTTTTGGATTCTTTGAAGGTTGCTTCTTTTACATCTGTATTTTCCTTTTCAATTCTCATTTCATATGCTATGAAGATTCCATGCAGTTTGTCCATGCTTATTGAGTTTAGATTCGATATTTCTTCAAGTGTTGATATCTTAGGGTTAAATCTCATAGGAAGAGATCTTAGTACCTTTTGAACAATTAGAGATTCTTCGATTTCTTCTCCCAATCCTATGATTGCATTCACTATTTCATCAACTCGTAAGAGGTAGGTTGCAATATTCTCATATTCCTTCATTTTTAGTTGTTCGAACTAACCTCTGTAAGTTTGAAGCTTTGCTTCTTTGACTTTTGTATCTCCTTCATAAATATTTCAAAGCTTGTCCCAAATCTCTTTAGCAGATTTACAATGTGCAACTTTGGTGAATATCATATCACTAAGACCATTCAAAAGTGCATTTTTGGCTTTGGAATTATTCTCACCGAGTTTCATTGCTTTGTCATTTGTTGGTGGAACTGTTGGTGCTATGTATCCATCCACAATTGATTTCCAAACTTGAATTCCCTGTGCCTGTATATATGTATTCATCCTGATGCTCCAAAAAGCATACTTATGTTCATCAAACTATGGTATTCCATTTTTATCCAAGTTGGTACTCTCCATGATCTACCTTTCAATGGTTAAACTGATTTCTAAAGGAACCTTCTCTAAAACCAATTGTTGGATTACTAAGAGGGGGGGTGAATCAGTAATAGCGTAATTGTAATCCTTTTTCTTCAAATATTCCAAGTGTTATATCAATGTAGAATTATTGTACAATAATGAGAAATAAGAAATGAACAATCACATGCATACACAGTACACTGGTGTTTTACGTGGAAACCCAAATTAGGAGAAAACCACAGAATCCTTTTTCTTATATGTCTTGAAGAATTACATTCATTGGAAGCACCAACCTCCTTTGTTTTCCAGCTGCAACTGGAAGGAGGCTCCAACCCCCTAGTTTCTCAGGCTACAACCTGAGGGAAGCTCCAACTCCTCAATTCTCTGGCTATAACTAGAAGGAGGCTACAACCCCCTATGTTCTTCAGCTACAACTGGAAGGTGGCTACAACCACCTGTCCTAACCCCGTCCAATCGCCCTGAAGTAGAAGTAGAATGATGGAACCATTGTCACACTATCACTGTGAGATATACCATTTTAAACATGCACCAATATACCCAAACCATGCATCAACCTGTACCTCAACCTGAAATCAACCTGTACCATAAACAAGTGCAACAACCATTCACCAACCTATACCAGAAACAAGTGCATCAACCATGCACCAACCTGTACCAAACAATCTGTAATCAACATGTACCATAAAAAAGTGAAACCAACCATGTACCAAGTATGTACCAATCATGTGCCAACTAATCATCAACTATGACTCATAAATATGTACCAACATCATCAACTATACACCTCATGTATGTGTCAACTCATCAACTACTTGTCTCAACCATGTACCCAACTTGTACCTCAACCAAAATCCCTCATCAATTTCATCATCCAAATATGATTTATAAATATGTAATAGACCTAGTGTATATGATCACATACCTACAAACCTTCCTTAACTTTAAACAACAAGAAACTAGCATTTACATCAAACTTTTATTTAGTCTCACATGACTAGTTTTGGATTAATCAACAACCCTAACTTGAATTAATCATAACTTTGTACCTGTAATGAATAAAGATATGAAATTGATACACAATGTTATTTGGTGTGTTTTATGCAATTTCTCTAGGTTTCACTACTTCGAACCTCTCAGAAAAGTAGTTATAGAAAAAAATGGCATACCTTGATGAATTCTGGCTTATTCTAGAGAGTGACCTTGTAGAGCGTGCCCCACATGGAATATTTGTTGAATTGATATGAAACTGTTACTCAACATACTAAACATTTTACTATAACCAAAAATTATGTATTACTGAATTTGGATCTATTATGAATAAGTTATGACGTGTTTACCTGAAACACCTATTTTTGACTAGTTTCAGGACTAGCCACAAACCCTATTTTCCATGGAGCGTAACTCCAAAAATGCAACGACCCACAAGCTGAATTTTTTACCACAGATACTTGGATATGTTTCCTCAATAGAATAAAAATTTCACGGTATGAATAATTCTATAAAAAAAGTTATTCCGAAAATGGCAAGATGACTTGTAAATAACATACCTTAGAAAGCATCATCAAAAGAATTTATCCTTCTTTGAATTCCCGCTTTGTTTTCTTCACCTTCCCTCATAAATTCAGATTAGATATCCTTTGGTTACCTCAGACACCTATAGGTATTCAATATTCTCAAGTGTGATTTAAATGAGAGAAAGCTTCCTTAAAAACATCTTCTATGTCACTTTGCCCACTTTCCTTATTTTAGGGTTAACCCACTTCTAATTTCTCCATTAAATTTATTATTTAAATAATTTATTTTCTATTCACTTTGAATTATAGTGCACTCATCACTTCACTTTATTATTTACCTTTAAAAACTCTTAAACCACTTTGACTACTTTGACCTTTTGGGGCTTCTAGATGACATATGAGGGTCCTCCAACTTTGTAAGGCCATAACTCTCAAATTGTGAGGAGTTAAGCGACGTTCCACATACCACCAGAAATGGAATGACATGTAATATCCATATAGAATAGTATTACTGGAAAATATATCAAAACTCATACCATTAAATGCATTAAACAAACTTGGGTCCATTACCCAAACCTGGGTTCTCCAACTTCTCATGGCCATAACTGTTTAACTGTGAGGAGTTATGTGGCGTTCCACATACCACTAGAAATGGAATGACAAGCACTATCCATATAGGATAGTTTCACTGAAAAATTCATTGGCATTCATCTCATTATTCCACAAATAAGCATGGGTTCTCTAACCATACTTCTAGGATAACTCAATCTGCAAAGCGTCTTCCCATGAGGGATTTCACCATAAGGGGACCACTTTGGAGTTCATCCATTTCTACTTATTGTCAACCATGAAAAGAAAATAATGAGTCATCTTTACATCAAACAATCTTGGGCCCATTACCCAACCTTTGTGCTACGAGGCTTTCTTCAAGTGTTGAAATCAATGACAACCAACCTTAATCAACAGTCAAGGCTTTCTAATCTTGTGCTCATTACCAGAAAGTTGGAACGGCTTGGTCATGGCTGTAAGTAACTCTGTCTCTAGTTCAAACAATTTAAAAATTGATGATGATGTTGGTGTTATTCTTAGAGAGGAAATGTGATGGAAAATAAAAGGTGAGACATTAGGTAATGCGTTAAACATGGATAACAGGGGAAGACAAAAGATAGAGGAAAGGGCTCAAGGAACCGCGGAAATTCTAGGAAGGGAATATCCAAATACAGACTGAGAAATATAGAGTGTTGGAAATGTGGTAAGAAAGCACATCTAAAGAAAGACTGTGGACATCCAAAGAAACAAAGATATGGACAATAGGAGAAAAATCAAGAAGCAAATGTAACAGGTGATGTGTTACAAGATGATTTGATTCTTTTTGTAGATAATATTTCTGAGTCTTGGGTAGTAGATTCACGGGCTTCATTTCATGCCACACCCCATAGGAAAAAATTTCTAGATAATGTTCAAGGTGATTTTAGACAGGTTAATTTAGGTGATGATGCACCATGCAAAATTGTTGGAACGGGAAAGGTAAAAATAAAGCAAAGGAATGGAAACCAGTGGTTGTTGAAAGAGGTAAGACATGTTCCAAATCTAAGGAAAAATATAACTTCAACAGGGAAGTTGGAAAGTGAAGGTTGTATATCCATATTTACAGATAAGGTGTGGGAGGTCACCAAATGATCACTGGTGATAGCAAAAGGAGAGAAGGTAGATACATTGTATTTATGTATTGGTAATACTAACTCTTATATATCTTTAGCTTATATAGGAGTGGATACAACACTTTGGAATCACAGGCTTGGACACATGAGTGAGAAGGGGATGCAAATACTTCACAAAAGAAATTTGTTGCCATATCTTAAAAAAAAAAAAATTGGATTTTTGTGAGCATTGTGTTTATGGAAAAAAAAATAGAGTCAGATTTCTCAAAGTCAGAAAAGAAAAGAAGAGTGAAAGGTTAGAGCTTGTGCATGCATATGTATGGGGACCAAATCATGTATAATATCTTGGTGTTTCTCATTATTATGTTACTTTTATTGATGATACAAATAGAAAAACTTGGGTTTATTGCATTCGACAAAAATCTGGTATTTTTGATACTTTTAAGAAATGGAAAGATTTGGTTGAGAATGAGATAGGAAAAAGGTTGAAGTGTCTCATATCGGAAAATGGAGGTGAATATTGAAAAAAGGAGTTTGATTATTATTTTTCATACCATGGGATTTGTAGAGAGAAGACAGTTCCAGGAACATCACAAGAAAATGGTGTGTCAGAAAGGATGAATATGAAAATCATGGAGAATGCAAGGAGTATGAGATTTCATGTTGGTTTTCCCTTACAGTTATGGGAAAATGTTGTAGATATTGTTGTTTACTTAATAAACAAAGGACCTTCAAGCTCTTTGTAGGGTGGAATTCCAGAGTAGGATTGGATAGGTAAAAAGTTAAACTATTCTTTTTTGAATACTTTTGTTTGTGAAGCATTTGTCCATATTGATAAAGAAAATAGAACAAATCTTGAGGAAAAATCCAAGAAGTGTACCTTTATTGGATACCATGTTAATGATTTTGGTTATCGCTTATGGGATTATGAAAATCACAAAATCATTATGAGTAGAGATGTCATATTCAATGAGAAGGTCATCTACAAAGATCAGTTGCAGGGAAAGAAATGGGAAAAGGAAAATCCAGAATACATAGTGCTTGATGAGATCACTGAAAAAGAAATTCCAAAGGTACCAGAAAATAAAAAAAGTATGGAAACAGGAGAAACAGGTACCTCAAACTCATGCAAGTGTTTTTAGAATATCTACCAGGTTAAGTAGACCTCCTGAACGATACTCTCCTTCATTGTATTATTTATTGTTGACTGATTATGGTAAACCATAATGTTATGAAGAGGCAATGCAGGTAGACACTAAAAAGAAGTGGGAGAAAGGCATGAAAGAGGAAATGGATTTCCTGGTAAATAACCATACCTAGTATTTGGTTCAGTTTCCTGCAAGAAAAAAAGCAGTGGAGAATAAATGGGTTTATAAGTTGAAGGAATAATATGGAGGAAAAAAATGGTACAAGGCTAGACTTGTTGTAAATGGGTTTGCACAAAATAAAGGTATATATTTTGATAAAATATTTTCTCTTGTTGTTAAAATGACTTCAATTAGGACTATTTTAAGTCTTGTGGAAGTAGAAGATTTACATCTTGAATAGTTAGATGCCAAAACAACTTTTCTCCATGGGGATTTGGAGGAAGATATTTATATGCAACAGCCATAGGGGTATGAGGTCAAAGGGAAGGAAAAATTGGTATGCAGGTTGAAGAAGAGATTTTATGGCCTAAAGAAAGCTCCAAGGCAGTGGTATTTGAATTTTGATAGGTTTATGAAAGAACAAGGTTATAGTAGATGTCATTATGATCACTATTTTTATTTTAAAAGGCTAGAAAATGGAAGCTATATTATCTTTCTATTGTATGTAAATGATATGCTTGTTGTAGGGTCTAATATGAAGGATATACATTTTCTCAAGAAGAAATTAGTTAATTCATTTGCGATGAAGGATTTGGGTGATGCAAAGAAAATCCTTGGTATGAGAATAACAAGAGATAGGAAAAATCGCAATTTGACATTGTCTCGGGGTGAGTGCATAGAGAAGGTGTTGGAGAGGTTTAGAATGCAGAATGAAAAACCAGTTAGTACACCTTTGTCCAGCCATTTCAAATTAACCAAATAAATGTGTCCCACAACACAAGAGGAGATAGAATACATGTCCAGGGTCCCTTATTCATCAGCAGTTGGCAGCTTGATGTATGCGATGGTTTGCACAAGACCAAATAGTGCACATGCAGTGGGAGTTGTGAGTAGGTATATGAACAATCCAAGTAAAGAACATTGGGAGGAAGTAAATTGTATTCTTAGGTATTTGAAAGGTATTGTTACTCATGCATTATGTTTTGGAGGTTGAGACACTATTCTACAGGGATATGTTGATTCAAAAATGGCAGGTGATAACGTTAGCAAGAGGAGAACCACAGGGTATAGTTTTACTATAGGTGTAACAACAATAAGTTGGATTTCAAAACTGCAAAAGGTTGTTGCACTTTCAACAACATAGGCAAACTATGTTGCTGCTATAGAGGCTAGTAAAGAGATGATTTGGTTACAGAGGTTTATGGAGGAAATGGGAAATAAGCAAGAGAATAGCAAGTTATACTGTGACAATGAGAGTTCCATTCATATTGAAAATAACTTATCCTTTCATTCGAAGACTAAGAATATACAACTCAGGTACAATTTCATACGATCCATGTTGGAAGATGGACATTTGAAGTTGGAAAAGACACACACTAGACAGAATCCTGCAGACATGTTAAAAAAGGGAGTAACTAGGGAGAAACTGAGTTCCTACTCAGTTTCAGTTGGCCTTCAAGCATGAAGGTGAATATGAGAAATTTTGCAGGTCCAAGGTGGAGTATAGTCCAGTAGGTACAACAATAGTGGATTTGTTTTTATCAGTCTACAAGTGGGAGATTGTTGGTTGTGGAGCCTTCTTATCTTCCTGTTTCATAGGTCTTTGTTTTCAGCCATGTTTATACCCCATGAAGACTATACACCCCTCCATGTGAGGGGGTTACAGGGGGGATTTCCCCCGTACAGGGTCCGGGGGGCTCATTCTCCCCAGCTTGGGAGTTTGGGGGCGAAGCCCCCGAAGGAATTTTTTCCTTGTAAATGTATATTGTAATTTCATATTAAATCTAGACCGTTCATTATAAGGTCGTAGATTTGATAGTAGAAGTTATGTTAGGTTTTTTTTCCCTAAAAGGAAACTTTCTTTTATGAGGGAAATGTATTGTGGCTATGTATCATTTCGAATATTGTATTCTGAGAGATGACATTGTGAGATAAAGAAGAGGAAGTTACAGTGGGTGTGTTGTAGGTTGTATCCCTTCATTTGTTGGATAATAATAAAGGAAAGACCTGGAAATTTCTATAGTGGACATAGCTCACACTAGGTGAACCATGTATATATGTGTCTCTATTTTATTGTGTATATTTTTTGTTTTATTTCCGTATTTGTCTTATTTTATTGCTCCGTGATCCTGTTTTTCTAACATTGAGATTGGTCAATGCAGAAACTAAAGAGTCTTCACAGGCTCGATGTATGTATGGAAAATTCTATCATGAAAACCGAGAGTAATAATGGTATCATTTTACATGGATGGCATTCTCTGACATGATTTAAGGAAACATGGTGCTCTTTTGAAGTCATTTTCAGATTTCTAGGAATCCAAGTGGACTACCATGTCGAATCGAGGTGGTGATGAACGAGAAGTCCCACAATCGATGAGTTGGATGGTGTATAATGTTGATGGGATGGAAATACTATTGTCATGAACCTAAAGGAGTGGTTTCCTTTTTCGAGTTTTACCATGCGACACCTTTTATTATTTGACACGTAGCTACCTGAAACCATTGTCACGCCCCAAGGCTGCATTAACTTCTGTATGCTTTTCTGATGCGATATATGCTATTTACTATTGATCAGGCTCTCTTGTGACCATTGGATGATTGGTCCCACGCTCCTTCCCATGCTTTATTATCATGCCTTATTTATATAACTTGGTTCCATTTGGTGAGAGGATTAAACTTATTTTGGGTGATATAAGCGCATTTCATGCTCTTGATAAGCACTTAACTATTCAGAATGAGTCTCGGGCCCTTAGGGATTTATTTTTCGTTGTACATTTCCTAGTGGCCGACCATATGCTCTGCCTCTTTGGTGTTTGAGCTCTATCAAATCTCTCTTTTGACTTCTTTTTCTTGAATTATAACCTCTTAATCTCGATCGTGGTGCGCACTAATGGCTGGAACAAAACCAATACTAACACCAACTATAGATCTTGAGTTTCATAGATTTTTTATTTACAAGAAGGTTGATTTGAGAAAAATTAATTTCCTTTAAAACAATGCATTATCATGTTAACTCTTTGTGTAAATAGATATCAAACTCACATGAATATGTAGTGTCTAGATATCAAACTAAGAAATCAACAAAACAATGAATAAATAGGTTGGGGATGACTAGATTTTGAAAGAATGGATGTTTCTCAAGTCTCAATAATATGCACTACAAGTTGTTTGGAGGAAATACTAGATCTCTCTCCAATATCTTGTTATATCCTCTTTTACTATTATTTCTAAAACTTTTGACAAACAACCCTTGAAGCATGTTGAATTTGGAAACTCTAAAAAATAGGTTAAATCACACTACAATTTTGGAATGGTTGATATAGGATCACATGTAATATATATAAAAAGAATCATCCAATAATTTGTTTCATGGTATATTGATCTATTACACCACTATTGTACTAAAATACATTTTATTTTTTGTTGGATTGAGATATTGATAATCAATATTAGAAGTCTATGAGGTAAATGAATCAACCAGTAGTGAATAGATTCCCCTAGGCATGAAATGAAATCCCAGGGGAATTTGAAATCACTTAGGCATGAAGTAAAACATCTGGTGGTATGTGAACGCATCCAAGAATGAAATAAAACTCCAAGGGGGATGTAAATGCACCCAGGAATGAAGTAAAATTCTTAGGGGTATGTCAATTCTCTTGGATATGAAATAAAATTCCTAGAGGTAAAGGGATTCACTCCAACAATGGAATTATACTCTAGTGAGGAATAAATCTACCCCCAACAAATAGGAAATGGAATAGACAAGTGTTATTTCAAACCATTCAAGCTAAGTTCAACTTAGGGAATGAAGTCATAGTCTGGAGGAGTGATAAAATTCACCCGATAGCTATAAAAAGTTAAATTAGTAACTTCCTACACATTTGCAATAACTCTAGCATAAGAACCGTTTATCTCACATCTTCGAAATGGATGTACATAATCAATTAAAGAGTTGTTGTGTTGGTTTACTAATTTATGGGGAATATATCCATTCAAAGAAACCTCAAATACACTTGGAAAATAATTTCTCCTTTCTAAACAAGACACAAGTAGCCATTAAACTTCAAAGAAACTCCATTTCATGAAAAAGATAGAGAAAATCACATAACGTTGAATAAATTCACCCATACCATCTCATAATTTACCTTGGAAACCCAATGGCAAAGTTAGCTTCGAATAGGGGCTGAGTCTATTTCATTTAAGAAATTTATGGTACAACATAGCTCTTGGCTCTCTTTCCAACATTCTCTCTTGTCTAGAAAAATCCCATTTAGAATGAAGGTGAAGGAAGAAATTGGGAGAGTTGGGGGTAGGGGGAAGGCCAACAACCATGACCCTTCATTTCCCCTTCCTTAGCCTTCTCTCCTATTTTTTTTAATCATTTAATTAATCCCTTTTTGCTTCTCACTTTCATTTTCATCTTATTCAACATTTGCATTGCATTGATTACATAGTTTGTTCACATTTATTATTTTCTCAATTAACTTGCAAGTATTGAGTCATACACCCATTCATCGATTCAAATCCATTTTTAAATCATTTTCTCACTAGTCTAATCAAGGTCGGAGACCAATTTCTACCCTCTATAAAAGTAAATCTAGTGAGAACAAACAAAAAATTATGTATCATGCATATGTAATAATTATTATTGTGAGTAGTTAAATTAGTTATTTCATGCTCCAGTCCTTTTCTACATTAATATGGAATTGTCAACTTTTCCCTTTTTGCACTTTCTCTAGACTTGTATTTCTTTTGCAAAACTATTATCTTTCAAATAGAGAAAAACTAGAAGAACTTCAATAAGGAAAAATTGTCTGGATTGATGAATAAATCAAATGTTGCTTAGAATTGTTTTTTCCAAATATGTTATTTTGGGCTCCTTTTCCACCATTGAAAATCTAAAAAAAAATCCAAAAACTTATCTCGAATAGTGGATTTTGTTTTTTTTTCTCATCTCCACACTTAGAATTTGGCCAAATTATCCACTGAGTTTATTCATTCCTTCTACATTCCTTTTCATCCAAATTTCACCATCAACATGGCTATTGGCAATGAGTACCACCCTGTTCTCTAAAAACCACTAATTTACATTTTCTAGAATTCTAAGCCCGAGTAAGGAAATAATCCTCATTGGAAATTTGATGGCCCTCATCATCATGGACCTACACTTAAAATTTCACCTGATTTTGACATAAGTTTCTCCTGTTATTGCCAAAATAATATTTTGGCTAAAACTTATTTTTTTTATTTTTTATTTTTTTTAAACAATTTTTTTCCGATGTGGCTCCTTTCATAATGTGGCATGGCATGTAGCTACTAATGTGGTAGTGGTGTCCACATGTTAGTCTTTGACACTTCCATGTCATATATCTGTGGCCCCCTTTACCTTTTTCCTAGTTTACTTTATAAACTGTATTATTATATTTGATTTATTGTGGGACTCTTATGCCACGTTGTGCTTATCTTCCACCTAAAATAAATTCAATCGTGCATTTGATAGGGTGTAATCTTCTCTCCTTTATTATTCCACCCAGTGTTTTATTATTGAATGATGTGATAGGTGGATCCCATCTCTAATTGTTCATTCTTTGGTGCACATGTTTCTACATGTGTGATCTAGATCAACATAATGAGTATATGTTATATTCTTTGCATGACTATATCTAGTGTTTTCATTTCTTTGGGCACGTGAGGGGGTTATAGGTAGGGGCTCTAGCTCCCCCCTATCCGGGGGATCATAGGGGGCTTCAGGGGAAGCGTCTCCAAAACAAATTTTGGCATTTTTTGCATCCATTTTTTGGCGGTTTTTTGGCACATGGTTTTCGTCAGTGGTTTTCTAATTCCAATTAAGGAATTAGGGTTTTTTACTAATTCGGTTCAATGGATTAGGAGTTTGGATGCCACAGGATTCTGTATATGTGTTGTATTGTAAACAATGAATATGATTGATAGAATAATAGAGGTGTGACTCTAAACATGTTGTTGGTTTTCCCGATTTGGGTTTCCATGGTAAATATTTATGTATAATGTGTGTGTACCATTGTATTTTTTCTATTTTATTAATAATTTGTTTACAATAATTAATTGTACAAGTTTAAAATACACATTTGGTATCAGATCAATTATTGGCTTCAAGAGGATGCCTTTGTGGTCAGGGGTTTGGATCAGTTATGTGATAATCCTTGTTACAATGGGAGATATGTGGTATTGATTCTTCAGGCGAAAACAAATGGCCAGTAGTTTGAAAATATAGATTGATAAATTTAATGTGAAAATTTTTGAGTCGTGGAAGCTCAAGATGGAAGATTTGTTGGTATACAAGGATCAATGGCTCACAGTGGATCTAGGTATTGTAGCTATAAGAAAGTCATCTGAAGACTGGAAAAAGTTGTATCGAAAGGCAAAGAGCACAATATGGTTGTGTCTCTCAAATTCAAAATTATTGAATGTGTTAGGGGAAGCTACAACCAAGGAATTATGGGATAAGTTGGGGACTTTGTCCTTGGTAGATAAACTATTCCCGTGGAAGAATATGTATAACATGAGGATGAAATATGGAGACTCAGTGACAGAGCATATAAACGCCTTTAATACTATGGTAAGTCAGCTATTATATGTTGATATTAAGATTTATAATGAATATAAGTGTATTAGCTTAATATGCCCTTTACCAAACATGTGGGATTGTCTAGTTGTGGCCATATGTAGTAATACAACTACTTTAATTTTCAATGATGTGGTCTCATCCTTGTTGTCAAAGTAGATGAGGCAGAAGAACAAGGAAGGACAGAGTGCAGATGCATTATTTGCAAGAGGAAATTTCCATGAAAGAAATAGATATAAGTTATCAAGTGGGAGACCTAAATATAAGGGTAGATATAAATGTCCCAGAAATTTTGTAAACGTATGTTGGATATGTGGAATATAAGGGCACTACAAGAATAAATGTATATCCAAAAGTAGTGCATCCTTTCATATGACTCCTCATAGGGAGTGGTTTTGCAAATATGAAAGGCATGATGGAGGTGATGTTTTCCTAGGTGATGACTCAATAGAAAAATAATAGGATGAGGAAAGTTCAAGTTGAATCTCATGGATGGAATGATTAGAACACTCCCTAGTGTTATGCACATCTCGGGAATGGCCAAAAATTTGATTTCTATAATAAAAATGGATGATGCATGGGTAAAAACAGTGTTTTAGAAAGACACTTGCAGGATGGTTTTTTGAGAAATGGTGTTGCTAAAGGGAGTTCAGTTTGGAACTCTGTATAAGTTGCAGGGAAGCATTATTAGTGACGGGTGTAATATTTCTTTTGTTCTTAAGATTGGAGACGAAGAAGAAAAAAATCCTACAGTCTCTGGAGAAAAGACTATGTTGTGGCCTCAAAGACTGGGGCATATCGGAGAGAAGAGCCTGTGAGTACTACATGGTAAAGGTATGTATAAATCCTCTATAGATTTTGATTTATGTGAACATTGTGTATATGGGAAGCAAAATCGGCTAATATTCCCCTTTGGTACATCGAGGGCAAAGGGAATTTTATAGTTGGTGCACAATGATGTGTTTGGATTTGTGTTGATTCCATCATAGGGACAATATGTGTACTATGTCTCATTTATACATGAATTATCCATGAATATATGGATATATTTCGTTAGGAAGAAATTTGAATGCTTTGACAAGTTTAAAGATTTTAAGGCTCTTGTGGAGAATCAAACAAAGAAAATAATTAAGGTGATGAGGATGGATAATGGTGGAGAGTTATGCAGAAATGAATTCGAATAATTATGTAAGAAGTACAATATAGCAAGGAACAAGACTACTCCATATACACCTCAACATAATGGATTTTTAGAAAGGATGAAAATACGTTGATGGAAAAATAAAGGTGCATTCTCAATGGTGTCGAGTTAGGACAAGAATTCTAGGGAGAGGAAGTGGGTACTACATGTTACTTGTTCAATCGATCACCCTCATCAATGTTGGATGACAAGACTCAACACAAGGTATGGACTAGTAAGAAACCCTCTTTTACACATCTCAGGGTATTTGTATGCGATGCCTATGTTCACATTTCAAAGGAAAATAGGAGTAAGCTAGATAAAAAGGATGAAAATAGTATCTTTATTGGGTATAAAGATGGTTTGAAAGGTTATAATCTTTGGAAGCTAGAAACTTAGAACATAGTGTATAGTCGAGATGTGGTATTTAGAGAGATCAAATATGTTGTCAAACATGAAGTCCTACCAAAGGAGGAAGAACCAGAGAAAATGGAGTTTAAGTTGAAGGATGATGAATTAGATTTAATATAAGAATAGGAATCATAAGAAGAAGATCATCATACTCTAGTATTGAGGATATCGGTTCCAGAAAGAAGGAAAACAAAAAGTTATACTCCACCTCATTTCAGTTCAAATTTTTCTTTGTCTATTATTGATGATGATCCTAGAACTGTTAGGGAGGAAGTGGATTCAAAGGATGCAGGAAAACTCTGGAAAAAGGCCATAGTTGAAGAATTGGCATCCTTGGATAAGAATGAGGCTTGGTATCTAGTGGAGTTTTCGACTGGAAGAAATACCATTCGAAGAAAATGGGTGTTTAATAAGAAGATGAATGAAGAAGGAAAAATGGAGAAATACAAAGCTCAATTAGTAGCAAAATCTTATTCCCAAGTAGAGGGAATTGACTTTGGTGAATTTTTTTCTCGTGTTCCCAATTTAACTTCTATTAGATTTATTTTATCTATTGTTGCTACTTTTTATTTAGAAGTAGAAAAGATGGATGTTAATAAAACATTCCTACATGGGGATTTGGAAGAATAAATCTACATGAAGTAGCTAGGAGGGATTTTTGTGAAGGGAAAAAAAGTGTTGGTATGCAAGATGAAAAAGTCCTTGTATTGGTTAAATCAATCACCAAGGATGTGGTATAAAAAAATTTGATACTTATATGTTGGGACTTGGTTTCACAAGGAACAAAGCGGATCACTGTGTGTATTTCAAATTAATCAGTGATCATCTTATTTATTTGGTCTTGTCTATGAATGATATGTTGTTGATAGGAAACAACAAGAAGATTATGCAGGATGTGAAAACTCAGTTGTCCTCTAAGTTTGACATGAAGGATATTGGTGTTGCGAATTTCATTTTGGGCATGAAAATTAAAAGAGATCAAGCAAACAAGAAACTTTGGTTAAATCAGAGTAAATATGTTGAGACAATATTATAGAGGTTTAACATATAGGAATGTAAACCGATCATGGTCCCTATTCCTATAGGTATAAATTTATATGTGGATTAGTGTCCCAAGACATAGGAAGAGGAAGAAAACATGTCCCATGTTCCATATGCGAGTGCAATCGGCAATTTGATGTATGTAATGGTCTATACTAGACTAGAGATTGCACATGCAGTGGGAGTTTTGAGAAGGAATATTATGTCAAAATGAGGGAAGGAGCATTGGAAAATAGTAAAGAGGGTTTTTAGGTATTTGTGTGGCACTTCTATTTATGGATTGTGCTACCAAGGAAGACTAGGATTGGAAAAATTATTGGAAATATATGGGTTTGTTGATGCCGACTTGGCTGGAGATCTATACCATAGATGATATACAAGTGAGTATGTGTTTAACCTATTTGGAGGAGAAATCAATTGGATGAGAAAAATACAGTTTGTAGTTCCACTCTCAACTACAAAAGTTGAATACATAGTAGCCACTTGTGTATTATGGTTACATATATTGTGTTCATGTATTGGGTTGATACAAAAAGATGTAAGAATATATTGTGATAGTTAGAGGGAAATATTCATGGAAAATAACCTAGGTTATTATTCAAAGACAAAGCATATTGATGTTCAATATCACTTTGTGAGAGACATGGTTGAAGAAAATAAAGTGTCATTGATGAAGGTGGAAAATTTGAAGGATGTTGGAGATTCATTAACACAATCTGTGAGCACTGAGAATTTCTTTTGGTGTAGAGGATCTATGGGCATTGATGCCTTGTATTGTTGACTATGTAACCTTGTAACCCCCTGTATGCAAAGAAAAAAACAAGTGGGTGAATTTTTAGTATGTGTTATATTATTTGCATGAGTAGATGTAATGTTTGAGTTTCATTAGGTGTGTGAGTGTGTTATAGGGGAGTGGGATCCCCCTTATGTGGGGATTCATGGGCAACACCCATGAAAAAAAAATTGGCGATTTTTTAGCACATGGTTTTCACCGATGTTTTTATAATTCTGGTTAAGGAATTAGGGTTGTTGACTAATACGGGTCAATGGATTAGGGGTTTGGATGCCACAATATCCTATATATGTATTTTATTGTAAAAAATGAATATGATGAATAGAATATTAGAGGTGTGTCTCTAAACAGGTTGTTGGTTTTCTTGGTTTGGGTTTCCAGGGTAAAACTCTTTTTGTAATGTGTGTGTAACATTGTACCTTTATTTTTTATTAAGAATATATTTGCATTAATTAATTGTATAAGGTTAAAATGTACACAACAACCCATATCATTGCATAACATGAATTTGTCAATGTTTAATTTGACCTCTTGCCTATGAAATTCACAAAACCACCCTTTACATGTCATGTTCCCTTAGTAATTGTAGATATTGAAGTGTGGTTTCTAAAACCACTTCATATTCCTCTTCAATATGCTTACCATCATCATCGATACCATATGCCTCCTTTCACATTACAAGGTGTCGTTGCACATGTGGAAATTCCACAAGAATTATGGAGACCCATCCCTAGTTCCCAATTACCACTATGTGAACCTCCAAAAACCACTTACTACATGGGGACACACATCACACCACCAACAATTGCAAATGGATTTGAACCATTCAAAATACCAATCCTCCTCCCTCCACAAACCACTTATCGTTGTTTGTTGAAAAATCCTTCCCGCATAGCCCTATACATTGCCTCATGGCTACCACATATGCATATGTACTCCACCTAGAAACATTATGAATCCTCCATGTCACCAGTAGGGTCCACATTTTGTTTTTTGTACCCCATCTAGAATTAGGAAATTTTGTCAATTTTGTAATTCTCCCAATGTTTGAATTTTTCCCAAATTGTACATAGGTTGAACTTAACATCTCATCCATTTTTATTTGAATTTCTTCCATACCAACACACATACTCTATTTAAAACACCATTCATACAATAAGAGCCATTAATATCTCAATTATAACCTTTTGGAATTTCTTCTTCCTTGGACTGTAAATTGCAATTTTATCATATTTTTACATTGAACTAATTGAAATTTAGGGATTCTATCCAATTAAACTCCCTTAATGTATCAATTTACTCTATTAGTATTCAAATTAGGTAATTGAAGTTCTCAATTTAACAATTGCAAGTTTTATATACGTATTTGATAAAGGCATTTTGTCAAATACATGGCCTACAAACGACAAATTTTCTTCTTATTTCCATAGAACTAACTATGTGTCACACAAGTTCACTAAACCTTTCTTATACAACCATTTTCACAATACTCTACCTAAAATATGAATCCACTACTCTATCATTTGTAGGATTTAGACATTTTCCCCAAATTATTCTCCTTGGGGAACTTTGTCAAACAATTAATTTGCAAACTACATTTCCCTTAATTTCTATTAAGATATTTTGTCAAAAACTTTACAATAAAACCACAATTGTTTCATACACAAGTTGATTTTTAGCCCATACAACCCCAATGTTATAACCAATAGCTCTAATAGCACTTTGTAACATACCTAGTAACCTCTATACTCTATTTAGGCTAAAAGATACTTCTTAAACATGCCAATTTCACTTCGATTCTACTCTGATACCAAATTGTAACATACCCATTCATCTTATTAGGCTGAAATACACATTCTACAACTATGATACCATATTTCCTCATTGTTCTTCTAATAATTACTTAGTTCATTTAGGCCTAAAATTGTATGCTTATGCAACATAATTAAAACATTCATAGCTATAGATGCAGTCTTAAAATGCAAACAAAACATAATAACTAAAAATAGTATAGTTCATAATATAAACATCGTTAATTCAACATATTCATAAATACACCATAACCACTTATATTTCTGGGAATTAACCACCAACTAGCTACATATGAAGGATGTTCCACCTAGCCATAGGCTCTCTATTTCACTTAATCTCTTTTCAACAAAGGCCACCCCTAAGATGAGGTTGTGATTCCTTAAGGGTGAATCTACATATGGCTGACTCTAGCTCTCTTCACACAACCAAATTCCTAGATTTTCATAATTTGCAAACTCATACACATATCTCAATCCACCATCCCCCTTTCCCCATCAATATAATCAACCCAAGGAATGGGATCCCTTTATATGTCATGCAATCCCTTGGGATATTCCACTTCCCTCCAAGGCTCCATCATGGATTGGTCAGGAAATTGTGCAATCGAGGACTCCAGGGATTCTTACTTGCAACTGGTTTTTCCTCAAATTCAACAATTGGCCATACACATTGTTAAGTGCCAAAGTCCTGAATACACAAGCACCATAATAAATATAAGAGAAAAATAGAAAACCCACACTTTATTATTCTGAAAACCCTTGAGGTAGGGAAACACCACACAATGGATCATATTATGGAAGGGATCCTCTCATGTTCTCTGGCCTCTTCGAGGGGGAAACCTCCTAATGAGATACATGATCCAAATAAAATACTTCTTCTTGACTTTGCATTACATTGCTTTAACCCCTTTGTATAATTCTACCAACCACCTAAGAACATTCTAGAAGAGGAACCTTCTAAGAAATCCTCTTACATTTATTATGTTCACATTAATATATCTAACTACCATAGTGAGCCTAATATAGTGGAACTAGTCCACATTCCAGTGAATGGAATCCACTATTATCACTATGGGCCCTTCGGCCCCACCCATTACCTCTCTAGCTACACTACATTCCATCCCCCTTATGAAAGTGTTGTCCTCAATGCTTGTTATGAGGGTGTACAACCATATACTAGGGTCCCATGGGTAAGTTAGAACCATAATGTTTAAGTAGGCTGGAGAACCAGGGTACACTATGATAAAGTATTCAAGCTTCCACTATAAACCTAGGTCCCATTTCCAAGTGCTCATGTGAAATCCCCGTTGAAGATACCAGAACTTAATAGGAAGCTGAAAATGATGCTCCAAAGATTGGCATTGGTCATGCCGATCCAAATAAGTAATACTGGAGAAGAATAAAAATGAAGAAGAATATGAATGAAAGGCTCTTGTATACTCTCTAGGAGATTCTCTACATGAGGTGGAATAGATTCATCAAATAGAAGATGGAAGTTGTTGTCATCCCATAAATGAAAACTATCCATATACCAATCATCACAATCAGCCTCAAAATCATACCAAGCATATATTTCTTGATTATATTCATCCTTAACTTCTTCCATAAGATATTCCTCTTGTATGTTGTCCAAGTGCCTTTGAATATTGTGACAATTGTCCCTAATTTCTTGTAGACCATCTTGCACAAGGTTCTCGAGGGCTTCAAACTTTCGTCGAACTCCCATGAGAACTTGAGAGAAAATATACATTGGAAACACCACATATAATATAACAAAAGTAATCTCTTAAAATTATTTATCCAATGGAAGTGATATGGTAGAAATTTGAGCACCATGTCAAAAGTTATGAGCTCTGCAATCCCATCGTCATCCCGAAAAAACACGAAAAATGGTTGATTTTAGATTAGTGATATCTTCACTTCCAGAGCTATGATTTAGACCATTTGTTTTTTTGAAATTGGGTGAAATGGTGAGAGGAACTCATATGTATAATTTTTTTTGCAAATTCGTCCCCAGGTGCTACATAAATCAATAAAATTGTGTGGTCGTTCTTGGAAAAACCCTGAAAATGAGAAGATTTTAAAATGATGATACATTTTCTTTCCTGACTCTATTGAGGATAATTTTGTTTTTTAAATTGGTTGTCTTTATGAGAGGAACTCGGATATACAACCAGTTTTTGTAAATCCCACACATTAAGTTATAGAATTTGTCGAGAGTGTTGTGGCCCTCTTTTATTTTCTTGAAAAAATTTGCAAAAATAGAGAAAACAAATTTGCCCCTTTTTGTGGTCGAAGAAAGTGCTCTGATACCAATTTATAAGTACCAAAGTCCTAAATACACAAGAAACACAATATATCTAATATTAATATAGAAAAATATCCACTTTATTAATCTCAAACCCTTAGGGTAGGTAAACACCATACAAAAGATCATATTATGGAAGATATCCACTCCTATTCACTTGCCTCTTCGAGGGGGAAACCTCCTAATGAGATATACGCTCCAAATACAAAAAATATATTTTTCTTCTAATTACATTTCTTGGACCCATTTATATAGTGCTACCAACCACATAAGAACATTTTAGAGGAGGAACATTCTAGTAAGCTCTCTTACATTTATTATGTTTATAATAATATATCTAACTACCATAGTGACCCTTATTTAATAATATAGTGGACCTAGTCCACCTTAAATTGAATGTCCTCCATTATTATCACTAGGGGTCCTCTAGGCCCCCCACTACCTCTCTAGCTACACCTCACTAATGTAGCTAGAGAGGTAGTGGTGGGGCCAAAGGGACCATACTGATAATAGTGGAGGCCATTCAATGTAAGGTGGACAAGGTCAACTATATTACTAAATAAGGGCCACTATGGTAGTTAGATATATTAGTATAAACACGATAAATGTAAGAGGGCTTACTAGAAATTTCTACTTCTAGTAAGTCCTCTTACATTTATTATGTTTATACTAATATATCTAACTACCATAGTGGGTCTTATTTAATAATGTAATGTACCTAGTCCACCTTACATTGAATTACCTCCACTATTATCACTATGGGCCCTCCGCTCCCCCCACTACCTCTCTAGCTACACTACACACATAGTCATAACTCTTCATAGTTTCAAGGTATCCATTTTTCATATTTTTGTTACAACCATACTATGGAAACTAAATCTCTTCGAGAAAAACCTCTAGAAAGAATGGACATGAATTCCCTTTTCATTCCCACAATCATAGGATATATTTGCATGATAATGATACACCACATATCTTCATGAGAAGTACACATTTCTTTCTTTTGGCATTTAATCCCAAGGTTAATAACTTAGGGTAAACATAAATCAAAGGCTTAATAAATCCATGGTCAATAATAGGATGCAATAAAATATATTATTCTTTCCTTATCCTTATTTGAGTTGGAAAGTCCTATTTATTTTCCCCTATTGTTGATTCATATCCCCCCATTCTTTTGTCCTTCTCCTTTTGCAACCTATGATGCTTTTTTATTATTTTGCATTGTACAATTACATATTGCATCATTTGGCTCTCATCCATTCATCATGTACACATATACATTACTATTATGGGGATCAAAACTAGATGTGTTACACCCATGGAGGCTTGTGAGTTATTGATTTGGATCAATGAGGGAAATCTCCACTGTTGATCATGCTCCAAAATTCTACATTGGACATATACACCCCCAAACCAATGGATTACTAGTTGTCAATCTAATAAGGTAGGGTTGATTTGTGTTATTCATGGTGTTTGATGTACACCACTACATTTCCAAAAGAATTATTTGTGAATGAATATAGAAAGTATATTAGATCTAGTGAGTGAGATCATGGTCATTCGCAAAAAAAATATTTCTCATGCCCCCTTTCTTCTCAACCTTACACTAATGATCCTAGGTCATCGATTTATATTGGTAGGGAAGATCATTGTGATTTGTGGTACTTGAGGTGAATTCTCATTACTTGTCCCCCTAAGTCCCATAGACATATATGGATCACTAATCTACTTTTGTAAGGAAGATTATGATTATTCGTAAGATTTAAAAAAATCAGGAACATGCATATTTACATTGCAAAATGTTTATAATTGTTGATATACCTTAAGAACTACCATTGATATATCCTTAATGAAAAATGACATGTCTTTTATGTGAAACCTCCAATGGCATCATTTTCTTATAATTCCTATGGAAATTTCACGTGTGCTCAAGGAACCAATTCCATGGATAGGAATTTTGAAAGCTTGTAGCACCTAAGAGAGATTNTCCTTAATGAAAAATGACATGTCTTTTATGTGAAACCTCCAATGGCATCATTTTCTTATAATTCCTATGGAAATTTCACGTGTGCTCAAGGAACCAATTCCATGGATAGGAATTTTGAAAGCTTGTAGCACCTAAGAGAGATTGTTTTAGAGGATTTTAGGACAAGGGAACAAATATTCTGAGAGAGGATGAGATTTGCAAGGTTTGATGCAATAATGGGAGAGAAGAGCATCATCTATGGATTCAAAGTGAGGCCCCAAAGGAAAAACATTTTTGGTTGGGTGTCCCCATGGGATAACAAAATCCAAATCACTCAATAACACATCCATTATTTTGAATTGGACCAAATAAACTATCAATGTCATGTAATAGTTCAATGATTCCCTAGTATAATTAGATGTTCCTTAGCACAGTGCTATATAACAACTAGACAACACCACCCTTCAACACAAATTGACAACAAAACTTAGCAACAAATATTGACAACACCACTCCTTGATATAACTATAGTAGTCTCGTATAGATCCAACTAGATAGTGTTGGTCATATAATGCTTTGGGATGAAGAAAATGTAGAAGGACAAATATTATTGAGACTAGTTTAATCACTTAAGAAGGAATCCCAATGCACCCTTATTTTGAGATTATAAGTTGATTGTATCTTGCTAAGTGCATTAGTGGTGTGCTTATATTTCATTGCATGGACCAACACACACAGACACACACAACCATGTAAAATAATGTAATTTTAGAGTATTGAAGCATTTTTGGGCCCAAACTATGGACCCAATAGTGTAAGTTGCAACATTAGATAACTATTTATATCCAAATGGATAAGGGATTTTACTTGGTGAACCAATGATATAACATGGAGTGTTTGCGGGATATAAAAAATGCCCCTAATTTGATTAAATATTAAAGAATACCTCCCAAAATATTTCCATTGAACACCCCTCCCAACACCCATTCCTACTTATACCCCT
>ML783033.1:124727-142393 GCA_009831015.1 Picea engelmannii | reverse complement strand
CGCATTGGTCCCCCCCCCGGAAGGCTTCATCAAACTCAACTTCGATGGCGACTCCAAGGGTAACCCTGGGGCAGCAGGTTTCAGAGTGGTCTTCTGCAATCACCGATGCAACATTCTTCTCATCAACGCAGGAAGCCTAAACCACACTACAAACAATGTTGTTGAGTTATGGGGGCTCACCAGAGGCTTGCAATTAACAAATGAGTACAACTTCACCAAGTTGATTATTGAAGGGGATTCACTAGTCATCACCAATCTCTTCAGGAGAATCTTGAATGGAGCTGACCCAGAGAGAAACTCACCTTGCTGGAGACTCTCCCACGAGCTAAGAACAATTGTGGATCTCCTACACCCCAATCAAGCCTTCATCCCCTGACTCATTAGGAGAAAGGCGAATCAAGTTGTGGATGAACTAGAAAATTTGGGAACGAATTGGGAAGGACCGTAACTCCTTTGCCAAACTTCCCTCAATCCGACACACCCCATCCTCCAACAGTGCAAGGAAAAATCCACAGCAGTGGACAAACCCCCGGATGGGGTGATAGTGCAGGACACATGGCAATTGGAGGCGGCGCGAAGAGGCCAACATGGATATTTCCATGTGACTGCAGCGTGGCAAGAACCATCACCACCCCCACGCATTTAAATCTCCCATACAACGTTCTAGGCACCATTATTCCTGGTGCGCTTGACCTCCTCATGTTGTCCCCTCCATGGCTCCGCTCAATGAATGTGCCATTACTCTACGCATGCGACATTGTCTTCTTCTTCAACCATGAAGCCATGCCTCATTCCATCCTCCCTCCTTTGTAGTGCTCTCCTGCAACTGGCTTTATCTCCAGCTCCTCCTCGTCCACTTGGGCTCTTCCCCTGCACTTACCTTCTCCCCCTGGGCTGTCAAAATTCCAAGACAAATAGGCAAGCCAAGGAGAGACTTTCCCTGGCCACCACTCCGGCCTCAGTTGGTCCTCGCTCGGGCGCCTGCACCCTCCCCGAACTCCTCCCCTGGGTTGTCCCCCTCGCACTCCTCATAGTCTGAACAAGAACGACGCACCTCCTCCTCCCCTCCCACTTCCCGGCTTGAAGGATTGGCACTCTCTGATAGTTTATTGGGTTTTCTCACAGGACCCATCCTTGACTGGGCCTCTTCATCATGGGTGCCTCCTACAGTACCACCAAATTCACCCGCCAGTGCACCTGTGGCACTAGAGACCTCCTCCACTCGCCTACCCTTGGAAGAACCACCTTTTCTACAGGAAACTCAGCTAGGGCCACACTCCTTTTCAGACTCAATCCCAGACTTGCAATTGCAGGATAGCTTGTCGATCCTCCACGGACTGGTTTTCCATCTTCACCAGGTCCTGGATGACCTCCAGTTTTGGCTGGAGATACTGGATGGGAAGACATTTGCGCTCCTCCAAATCCTCTCCACCTTCTAGGGGGCCTTCCACTTCACACCAGATGCAACGGGAGTAGCAGAGCACACTCATGCAGGTGACTCAAGCGGAGGGGGGCTTCCCACGGGAGTTGGGGACTCAAGGCAGGCCATGCACATGGCCATGGACGAGGAATACACGCCCGGAGAAGAAGAATCACCAGGTGAGTACGTTGCAGTAGGAATGGGCTTGCATACGCCTAGGGAAGTGGGAGGCACATGACCCAATGACATATGGGAAGGGGGTGACTTGGACGCTGCCATGCATGAGCAGATGAAATGGAGGGGGGAAGATGTCGAAAAGGAGCCCTAGGACCAAGCAATCTATGCCACCTCTCCGTCTGGATGGCCAGGTTACAAGCCAAGTGTATGACCAACATAGGGGTCCATATATCACCGTTTGTCTTAGGTTCGGTTTTTTCTTATGGCTTTTAGTTTGATATTTATTAGCTTTGCTTTCAGTTTCTGTAAGACTGGTAGTCATTTTGATCCCTGTTATCACGCAGTTTGTAGTTTAGGTCAAAGGCTAAAGGATAGAAATCAAACTGGCGTAACATGAACCTTCCCCACCCAATGTCACCTTAATGGGGAGGTTCTTTTTGTTTAGGGAGGTTAGCCCAGGGGAGACGTCCCCAACAACCTGGGGTTTTGAAGAGGCTAAGGTATAGAGCAAGGTTAAAGTTTCCTCCTCACAGGTTACCACCTAGGTCAGACAGTCTAGCTAAACAACCAATAATGAAGTGTATGCCCAATTGAAAACACCTGCCCGGAACAAGACAACAACAATACAATATATATATGCAGGCTATAACTCAAAGGGTTAGTACTTCAATAACTATCTGCTATTATTTAATAAGCAATGTAAAGCAATAGATACAAATGAAGTCAGCATTTTGTCAATTAGCTATGAAAGAGCATCAATTCATCAATATCTATCAAGATGATTAAGTTAACAATGTATCCAATCAACAATTTGCTCAATAAATGCTTCAAATCATCATTTAATTGCTTATATTCAACTTTTGTCGTGTCAAGATGAGATAACCAACTGTGACATCAGCCCTAATTTAGTTAGTTTGTTAGTTAGGGTTTCAACATTTATAGTTATGAGAGTGGTTTTGTACACTAAGACTTCAACGTTGGAGGTTAGATATCAGTGCCTTAGGGTAGATGCAGTCAAACAAGATAAGGGCACAAGGTCTTGAAAGGATGAAGACTTAAAGACTAGAAGGAAGGGTTCTAAAGTGCTACAAAGGTAGGGCCCTAGAATCAAAACCCTAGGGGAAAGAGTCTCACTCCGGTGTTGCTTAAGCAAGGCCTCATGCTCTTTCCTCCTTCTTTAGGTAAACTTGGCAAAACGGCTAGCACAAATAATAAGTCTAAGGGAGAAAGTGTTGTAAGGACAAGGCTTTCAAACCCTAGAAGGTGATGGCCCTAGGTGTAGATAACCTAGGCCTAGGACGTCACCCTCTTTCAACCTATAAACTTCAACGCTAGCTCAAGGGAAGAAGCAAGATGAGTGTAGCAAAGGCTAGGCTCAATCCCTCTTCTTCAATGGCTGAAAAATCTCTCTCTAAGGGGACATGTAACAATGACCTACTTGTGTGCTTGTTACCTAGGGTTTCAAATCAACAATTTAATAAGCAAATGAAAGAAATTACACCTACAACCATTCAATTAAGAAGTTTTGCAAGAAAATCACTTACATATCATGAAGAGAAGCATAAGCAAACCCTAGTTGTAAACCTTCCTTGAGAGAAATTCCACTAGATGCCAAAAATATCCTTCCAATAGCAAGTGCGCCTCACTTAGCAAGAAAATATACCCAAGAAGGGTGCAAAAATCAGACCTCACAAGTGTGAGTGAATTATGTTATTCAAAATGAGGGAAAACATCCTCAATATATATCATCCAATGACCTTTAATTAAAATTAGGTCATTAAAATAGCCGACAAGGCTAATAACTAAAAATCATATTGTTTTGCATTAAACTGCTAAAAGAAAACCCTAAATGAGCAATGAGCAAGACATCTAGCCCTTTTGAGGGAGATGTTGGCCCTTTTTAGGGAAAATCATAGCACTAGATGACAAACGTTGGCCCTTTCTGGGCCTCCAAACTCTGCCACACGTGCCAAACTGCCCTGTCAAACTGCCATGTGCTGGAGGTGACATCAAGGACCTCTAGAGGACATCCTGGTCATCAGAGGGACACGTTCCACCTGCAGTGGGTCAACCGTCTAGGGCTGGGCTCAGCCAAGGCGTCTTGAATGAAAATGTCCTTCTTCTTCTCTCGTGAAAAGGATCAACCAATCACTGTCCTGTCTCTGCCCCTGATGAGGTCCCAACAACCATATGATGGGCTCTGCAGCCCCATGGAGGTCCGAACTAATCATCTCCCCACGTGTATCGGTCCATTTGTTACCTGTCCGTCGGGCATGGTCCTGCACATTAAAAACTTCTCCCTCCATGGGCTCATTAGTCCTGGAGATCATAACAATGTCAATCATATTTCATCATTAATTTTATCAAATGCATGCATAAAACCCCTAGCATATCATCTAATAGCTCAAACACATTACAATGACATACTATACAAAGCTGAGGAAAAAGACAAAATGCCCTATTGGGCCAGCATCCATAAGAAAAGGAAAGTTTCCAAAGGATATCATCCAAGCCATGTAATACGAGGTGGTGTGGTCTAAGGATGTCCAGACATAGTGAAAGACAGGGGTGAATATTATCCGTGGGTTCCTTTGTAGGAGGCGATTTGTACCTGTCATGGATGCAATTCTTTCCAAGCCCTTCATTACCTTTATTCTTTCTTTTCTTTATTATTATTATTTTTTTTTTATTTCAAGGTCTAACTAGAGGACACTGCCTTGGCATGGTGACCAAAGCTGATAGTGTTACCCACAAGTACTTTCACAGAGATGATAAGGTTGGCTCGTGATGAGACCCCCTTTCCCTTGGCCATGCAACCAAAGGTCATTGCCCTCGCGTGGTAACCAGATAATGGCAATGTCATACTGTTAGGCACCCATGAACATAATGGGCTGGCTCGTGATGAGAGCCCCCATCCTCTTGGCTAGGTCTTGTTTTGTTATTTTTCTTCAGGTCCCTCTTGTTTCTTATTGAGAGGCTTTTTATTGCCTTCTCGGGGATCCCTGGGCGAGGCATCTCTAGGTTTTATTTTTATGGCTTTTATTTCTTACTAGTTGCTTTTACTCCCTGGGCCTTTAGCCCCTTCTTCCCACAGGATAAGGTGTAACCCCACAAATAAGTAGTCCTAATGTCTGGACTAGGGGAATGGGATAGATGAATGGGAGATAAGATGTGAAATGATAATATGATGGGAGCAGATGATGGCTCTTCAAAATCCCCCTTGGTGGCTAACCAAAACTTATGGGTACAAACTTGCTAGAATACCCTGTCAATCCCCCCAACCATGGTCAAGTGGGTTAGTGTAAGATCCAAGCAGTCGTCAGAAATGAAAGGAATCTGATGCATATATTTGAAAGTTATAATGATCAAACATGACACATACCATGATACCTGAACCAATTACCTCATGGAGCAAGAGTCTTCTCCGATACAAGTCCAAGCCGAAGGTGATGGATGCTGCTGCTGCTGAAAGGACAAGTATGATGAAGAAGAAGAAAGATGGGCCCTCCAAGGCCATGCTCAGGTCAATCCTACTCTCGGTACTCCATGTCTAGGACCTGTGGGCCTCGAGACATGATCTCCTAGTTATCCCATAAAATCGGGGATAACAATCCCAACACCGACTGGCTGAATTGGCTTCCCCATAGGGCAGTTCAGTTATTACAGTACGACACTACTGCACATTTTGTAACTCTGGTTTTTTGAAGGTTCCTTATATATAAATTCTTACTTTAAAAAAAAAAAATACACATTTATAATAAAATATTTAAATAGTATTAAAAATTATGACAAAAATAACACAATAATAATTGTCACATTACTAACCTTCTTAATCTCTTAACTGAACAAAACTATAGTGATTTTGGAAAGCTTCTCTTAATGTTTTTTGAGCACAAAAACAAAATTTTAAATAATGGAAAGTAATCACTTACCCTCTTGAAGTCTGATAGACCAATTCCATCTTAGTGAACGTTAATTATCATCATCAATAACTAAAATTTAAAAAAAAAAAAAAATAATAATAAATAAATTAATAAATTAAAATACATATAGTAAAATCTAACTTTTTATTATCTAACTTCTTTCTAATCTCTTTATAAACATATACATAATGTAAAATCTCCCAAAAAAATTCCTCAAATTTTCTCTCGAATCATACATCTTCATCTCTCAAAGATTCCCATTGAATTTTCTCTGAAATCATGCATCATCTCCATAAGTATAATTCTTCCTTCTTCCCTGCTACGATAGAGATGTGATTAGGAATATCCAAAGTTGTATCTACTATTTCCACCCAAAACTCATTCAAGGGTCATAATCTAATTCATTTTTTGCCCTCTCTATTACCACTCTGACCGATGGCGTTGTGCACGTGGTAAACTTACTGGCCAGTCGTCTACCCTGATATTGAAAGAGAGACAAAATGCAATTTAAGCGAGTGGAGGAGCAAAAAGCAAAAAATTTGAAAGATGATGTTATGTGAGTTTAGAGCTTATTACCTAACGAGGAAAATAATTGATGTACCCTTCGTGTTGAATTCTAGCGAGTGAATTGGGACAGATGAAAAATATTTATTGTAAGTTACTTAATATCTCCATTAAGCAATAATTTTTCAACATTGTTTTACGGCTCGTAATTACTTGTGTAATATTTATTTTTGGGAATTGTTTTCATAAAGATATTTATCTATTTATTTTTTCATAAAACTATAATTTCATTTTCTTTTGTGTAGTTGTATCAAACTTATAATGAATGGTAGAAAAACTATAATTATATTTTCCTCTATAGTTGTATCAAATTTATAATGAAGAGTTATTAAAGAATTTTTATTTGCTTTATTTTTAGGTGATGAACAATATTTTTTAGCTATTAAAATGTTGCTATTATTATCACAATTTAGAATAATTGAAGAATTGAATTGCTGCTACAATTTTTCCAAAATGTTTTGTAGTCAAATTGTGTGATATTAGATTAAGGTTGTCAATATATATTTCTCCTTTAGTGTGGAAAGAAAAACCAAAAAGAAATCCACATTATAATTCCAATGCGGAACAATATCTTGAAGTTGATCTCCACTCATCCATTAAATTGACCCAATCTAAATTTGAAATCCAAATAACTTCAAACTCTTTAATGAGCTAATGAATGGTATGATCCACTATGCCTTGATATACCAACATATTATTTTTTCCACTTATATAATTTTCATGTAGATACATCATAAATATGGAAACAAGACTTACTCCAAAAGTGATATCTAGCTTATACTCTAGTAATTGTTAGATACATTAGAGTATTAACAAACCTTTGAAACTGAGTTCCATCAACATTATTGTGCTCATCGTATTTTCTTAGTTTTTCACCTTTTATTAATGGTATTGTCACTTCCTTGGGATTTTCTATTTTAAAGTGCCTCAATAAATCTAGTCAAGAATGTAATTTATTGATCAACATCATTTAGCTAGAACTCAATCGATATTTGAATTAATGCAGGTTGGAATTGTTATCTTTTAAAAATCAAGTCATCTACATATACAAACAATTAAAATTTCATTAGCTTGTTGTTTCACATGCAATGTTAATAATTTATTTTCACTTATAACAAAGCCATGACTCTGGAGATGTATCAATTCTTTAATACCAAGCTTTAGGATCTTGCTTCAAGCCATGAAATGTCTTATTCAATTTATGGACAAAATTTGATGTTTCAAACCATACAATACTTTTTTCAATTTATAGATAAAATTTGGTTTTCCTTCTACTCAAAACCTTGTGGCCACCACACATAAACTTGTTCTTTAATGAAATTATTACAAAATGCCCACTTCACACTCATTTTGTGAACTACCCACTTATGATGTAATGTCAAAGATAAAATTGTTCTTATTGTATTCCAATTAACTAACATTGTGGCTAATATTGAGCTAATTTGCATATTAGTTGTTTTAGATTTTCTAAGATTTTTTCTAATTTCTATTCTAAAAGTGAGCAATTTTTTAATAGTTTTATGATTATTAATTGTTTTACATCATATGTCTATTTTCAAATTACTCATTTTTAAATACTTTATCTTATTAGTAATATTCAAAATTAATTATTATTATTAATTAATTTCAAAATTGACTTATTAGTAATTTTATCTTATACCACAAAATTTCAAATTTGTGAATGTTTTTGAAAAAGTCCAAATTTTGAAACATAATTTTTACTATGGAAATTTGCCCCCACACATATATATACAAACAATATTTTAGTTATTATTTCTATAATCAAATTAAAATTTGAAGGTTTTAAATTGCTGTAAAAAAACAAACATACATTATTTTCATTTCCAATAAAATGAATAAATCATATTAACATCATAATAATATTATAATAAAATATATAATATATATACAAACAATATTTTAGTCATTATTTCTATAATCAAATTAAAATTGGAAGGTTTTAAATTGCCATTAAAAAACAAACATACATTATTTTCATTTCCAATAAAATAATAAATCATATTAACATCATAATAATATTATAATAAAATATATAAAGATTATAAAAAAAAGAAAATATCATTTAATAAAAAATATTGTTGAAATAATATTAAAATATATTAATAATGAAATCAAATAAAAATTTACAATTTTAAAAATAGTATTGATGGCTTCATACTGACGCAAACCCCCACTTCAACAGGGTCTACTGACCTCCTGGTTTTTGGATCTTCAAATTCTCGAGTCGAAATGGCTTCTCGGTCCCTGTTGGAACCTTCAACACTTAATGACCACAGGTCCTTTTCTAAGCTCCGCTCGCGCGAACATGCACTTAGACGCGAGCCTCCACTCCACGTGACCACCAGCGTGACCAAAGCCTTAACCCCAAAAGGCACGTCGGGTCTTCCGTTGCAAGGCACCCCGACTCCTCTGATTCTCGAAATCTCGAAATGGGCTAACGGTCCCTAGCTCCTCCCTTAAATTCTCCTGATGTGACCCTCGACTGCGACCTGGGGCTCAACTTTCGAGTGCTTCGGGATTTCGCGTGTCAAGACTTTGTGAAGTGACTTTGCTCCCTTTTTCCGATATCTGAAATGACAAAATTTACTCGCTACAAACCAACGGTCCCGATTCCTCCATGATCTGACGGTCCAGATCGCGTTGACATTTCACATATCAAGGATTCACGATGTAACTCTTCTCCTCTGTCCCGAAGTCCAAACCTGCGAACTTCCTCACCACAAATTAACGGTCCTGATTCTCCCACGATTTGATGATCCAGATCACGTCGGGATTTCGCGTATCGGGGATTTCTGAAGTGGTCCTCTCCCCTTCTCCCAAAATGCGAAACCGCGATAACTGCTTATGCCAGATCAACGACCCTGATTCCCCATGATCCAACACTTTAGATTCTTCCTCCTCTTATTGGGATTTCGCAACTCTTGATTCCCGAAAACAACTTCTTCCACACTCCCGACTTCCGAAATGCTAATATTTCGGAGCGTCCAATCAAAGGCTCATGCTCCTTTGGATCTAATGACTATTATCTCTCTCAAGCTTGTGGGTGTTGAAAAACACTCGATCTTATCCTCTCTGCTGATCTACCAGATCCAACGGTCCATGGAAAATCGTTGTTTCTCCCTCTGAGAATTCCAATTGTTCGTTCAGGTTCTCAAAGACTCCTCACCAAATAACTTGGCGTCTTTCCTCCTGAGCTTGGTTTCTGCGAGGTGGCTTCAACCCTCGTCCTTCCTTTGAACTTTCCAAGTCTCTATCCCTCCTGAGCTTGATTCTTACTGTAAACTCAAGGATCCTAGGGGATCCTTGCACGCACTCCTTACGGCCTTCACGATAATCTCTGATTATCCAAACACTCCAACTCTATGCACTCCTTGCGACAAAAGTTCTTCAACTGCTTCCTTGGGTTGAAAAAGTCTAAGACTTCAACCTGGCCTGCACACACCTTGCATGACTTTGTGCTATTTTTTCACTTCTGTTTGTATAAGAACAACTCTATCTCTCCTGAACTTTTCTGAGGTAAAACTTAGAATATTGTCAATGCACTCTATGCGGACTTTCATTGCACTTGTTGCAGAAATTCTCAAAATGAGAAGAAATTGAAACTTATACTCTCCCTCTCACAGACTTCATACATTCAACATGAAATCATACACATAAGGCATTGAAACAAATGCATAACACAGTATATAAGCAAACTGTAAACATACCATTCAATAGATGCAAACAATAACCATAACAACACCATGAAATTGGATCAAAGCATTCTTATATTAATTCAAGTGCTTATGTACATGGTTTCTATATCAACAGCTATATGCTCAAAAAACTTATACAATCTATCTTCTTCTCTACTCTCCTATGCTCTCTCTTTCTCTATAGCTTCTACTCTTACAATTGAGAATTATGATACAATACATACGAGGGAGTTTTCTTGAGTTTTCCCTCCTACAACTCTAAGCTATATTATTGAAATTAAAGACTACAACTACTTTACATTTATTACATTAAATGCCTCCAACCGACAGATGAGAGCAATGCTCAAGATCTACATTACAATCCCAAAAACATTTAAGAACAATTACATCCTTCCAGCTATTACATTAATGTTTCATATTTAAATTTCAAAACATCTTCAAAATGTGATCTAGTGCATATCCAACTGTCCTCCACTTGCTCTTGCATCATACTCCTCTGGTTGAAAAATTCTTTGACTCCTGTCCATGAGCTCCTGCACCGTCTGTCCATGTTTCTGGATATCTTCTTCGCTTTCCCAACTGACATCTTCAATCGGGTGTCCCTTCCACTTTACCAAGTATTCAAAATATGTCTTCCTCCAGGTATTCTTACCAACTCTCTGATCAATGATCTTTTCTATCTGTGGCTTTTCAGCTACAAACATCTGCTTGAACCACTGGATTTCCTTTTGATTCTCTACCCCATCTGTTTCATCTTCTCTGTAAGGATACAGATATGCTACGTTGAATATGGGTGATATGACCACATCATCTGGAAATTCTATTTCATAAGCATTTGCCTCAAATTTTCTCAAAATCTTACACGACCCTATCTTTTTCATCTTCAGCTTGTTATACGTTCCCCTTGGGAACCTTTCTTTCCTTAGGTGTGCTAGGACTAAATCACCCACTTCTAATTGAATCTCTCTCCGATGTTGATCTGTTCTGCGCTTGTATTCCTGGTTGGAACTCTGCAACCTCTCTTTAATCTTACTGTGGAGCTCCTACATCTTTGCTGCAAAATATTCCACTCCAGCACTCCTAAACTCACTTTGCTCTAAGTCCCTCAACTCATATACTCCTCTTGGATGCATTCCATACATTATATGGAATGGGATATGTCCTATGATTCTGTTAGGTGAGTTGTTATATGCAAATTTCTCTTGTGGCAAAATTTGATCCCACTCACTATGGTGTTCATCTACTAAACTCCTCAATAAGTCTCCCAAACTCTGATTTACTACCTCAGTATATCTATCCGTCTGAGGGTGATATGCTGAGCTAAAAGATAGATTCATCCCCATATTTTTCCATAGTGTCCTCCAGAAATGACCAACAAATTTGGTATCTCGATCCGAAACAATACTCTTGGGTAAACCATGAAGTTGAACAATTTCTTTGAAAAACAAATTTGCAATGTGTGTTGCATCACTGGTTTTCTGACATGGAATGAAATGTGCCATTTTTGAGAATCTGTCGACCACCACGACTATGGAATCACAACCTCTCTGTGTCCTCAGCAGTCCTAACACAAAATCCATGCTTACCGCATCCCACAACCTCTCTGGTATTGGCAATGGTTGATATAACACAATATTTTGTCTTTTCCCCTTTGTGTGCTAGAAAATTATACATATGTTCAAAAATTTCTTGACATCCATCCTCATCCTTGGCCAATAATACAAATTGTTCAGTTGCACAAATGTTTTATCATGGCTGAAATGTCCAGCCAGCCATCCACTATACTTTTCCTTCAAAAGGTTTTCTCTCATAGAACTCTTCGGGATACACAAATGATTTCCTTTGAACAACAGTCCATTCTGAATTAAATATTCAATCCATTGGCTTCTGTCTCTCAGAACAGGATTCTCACATGCTTCATAAGCATCCTTAAAATCTAAATCATCTCTGTACATTTCCTTAAGGCTATCAAAACCTAAGGTCTTCACACGAAATTCCTGCAGAATCAAACATTTCCTGCTTAATGCATCAACAACCTTGTTAGCATTTCCAGAAATGTACTTTATAACAAAAGTAAAGTTCTGCATAAATTCAACCCATTTTTCATGTTTCTGGTTCAGTTTTTCCTGTCTGGTTATAAACTATAAGGCCTGGTTGTCGCTATACAAAACAAACTCTTTTGGAACTAGATAGTGCCTTCATTTATTCAATGCTTTTATGACTGCATAAAACTCCTTATCATACGTGGAATATTTCATCTTGGTCTCGTTCATCTTCTCACTGAAGTATGCAACCGGTCTATTGTCTTGACTTAAGACTGCTCCAATCGCAAATCCACTTGCGTCACATCTCACTTGAAATTTTTTACTGAAATATGGTAGAACCAGAACTAGCTGTCCAATTGTCTTTTCCTTCAACAACTTGCAACTTTTATCTGCTTCCTCTGTCCAATGAAATATTTATGTCTCTTCTTGACTTTGTCCATAATTGGTGCACAAATTCCACTAAAATTTATGATGAACTTCCTATAAAAACTGGATAATCCATGGAAGCTTCTGACTTCGAATATATTCCTTGGTGATGACCATTCTTTTATTGCTTTTACCCTTTCAGGATCCATCTTCAACTCATTAGAAGAGATCACAAAAACCAAATAAATGAGTTCCGTCTTCATGAAAGACAACTTCTTCAGATTTATCAACAACTTATCTTGCCGCAACCTCCTCATTACTAGAGTTAAATGTCTCAAATGTTCTTCCTCAGTCTTAGTGAAGATCAATATATCATCAAGATACACAATTATAAACTTCCCAATGAAATCTTTCAAGACTTCGTTCATCAACCTCATAAAAGTACTTGGCGCATTCGTCAAGCCAAATGGCATGACAAGCCATTCATACAATCCTTCATTTGTCTTGAATGTTGTCTTCCATTCATCACCTTCCCTCATTCTAATATGATGATATCTGCTTTTCAAATCAATTTTTGAAAAACACTTTGCCGCACTCAAGCAATCCATCAAGTCATCCATCCTGGGTAAAGGAAATCTATACATGATGGTGATTTTGTTTATAGATCTCGAGTCTATACACATTCTCCATCCACCATCTTTCTTCGGGCTTAACACTGTTGGCACAACGCATGGACTCAAGCTTTCTCTAATCAATCCTTTTTCCATCAAATCCTGGACTTTCTTCTTGACCTCTTCATTCTCCTGCGGCGTCAGTCTGTATGTTGCTTTGTTTGGTAAACTTGATTCTGGTATAAGGTCAATGTGATGGCTTATACTCCTGATGGGCGACAACAAACAAGGTAAATCATCCACCACTATATGAGCGGAATTCTCCAACAGTTCCTAAATCTCCTTAGGTAGATCATCTATTAAGGTACTGGTCGAGATGAATCTAGGTTTTCTTACCACATCAAACTTCATTTATTCATCCTTCTTGACTTCATCCAGAAGTTCCTTCCCACTCATGAGAAGTATAGTATTGCTTGTTTCTTCCTTCACCTTCTTGTCTTCAATTAGCAACAACATATGTGTCCTACTGTTCTTCTCCAAGGTGTATGTGTTCTTTCTTCCATCATGAATAACATTTTTGTCATATTGCCAAGGCCTCCCCAACAAAATATGACAAACATCCATGGGAATAACATCACATAAAATCTCATCTCTATGTCCCCCTATCTTAAATTCAACTAAACATTGTTTAGTGACTGTTACCTGATGTCCTTTTTGCAACCACGAAACTTTGTATGGGATTGGATGTGCAACTGTCTCCAATTCCATCTTTTCCACCATCTCCATGGATACTATATTATCCATGCTTCCACTATCAACTATCACCTTCCATACTCTATCCTTGGTCTTGCAGGAAGTTCTAAACAAATTGTTCCTCTGGACTGGATTCTCCATCTCTTTCTCTGGTTTCAAGAGAATTTTCCCCATCATCAAGGATTTTCCACCTTCTGCATCTTTTTCCTCAACATTTTGCCTTTGTGCTTATGAAATGTGATCTTCTCCTCCTCCATCTCTTTTTATATCAGGACATTCAAAAGATTTGTGTCTGATCTTTCCGCAGAAAAAACACCTTATTTCACCTCCTCTGCCTCTTCCTCTTGCTCAAGGACAGGTGTTCTTATTGGCATATTGTCTTCCTTGTGAGATTCCTCCCCTTTATGGGTGGTTATGTGGTTTCTTTTCTTCATCCTTGGGCTTCTATACTCTATCCTGGGAAATTTCTTTGCCTCTTCTCTGACTTCTACCTCTGTCCCTTTGACCTTACTTTTAGGACAATTTCACTTCTGCCTTTGAAGCAATCTGATAAGCATCTTCTACATTCATGATTGTCACCATGATCATCTCATCATGAATCTCATATCTCAGGCCATTCATATATCTGGTGACTTTTTCATCATCACTCTTGCGATGACCAGCTCTGATTTTTAGTCTATAAAATTCCTCAGTGTATTCCTTCACTATCATCCCCTTCTGTCTCAAATTTTGCATTCTTCGAAACAGATTAATTTGATAATATATGGGTATAAATTTGTCTTTCATCTTCGCAACCATCCTGTCCCAGCTTTTGATTATTTGTTTGTCTTTGCAATGTCTGTCATCCTACAGTTCATCCCACCACAGTGCTATATGCCCTTCCAGTCTAGTGACAACGTGCTTAACTTTATTATCTTCTTCAATATCCTCATAATCAAAATATTCATCTAGAGCTCTAAACTAATATAGCAGCTCCTCAACGTCCAAGTTGCCTTCATACATTAGGATGTCCATTTTTGCTCTGGCACCACTTCTTGCAACAACTTTGAATAGACGTTCTTCTGCAACATCTTTGTCTACAACTTCTTCTTCGGCTCCAACTTCATTCTCACTTTCAACCTCACTGATATCTCCAGTATCAAGTGTTTTCTTCTGTGATGTCTCCATAGCATCCAATCAAGCACGAAGTTCTCTCATTTCCATTTCTACATATGGATCAAGCATGGGTCTCTCTTGACATATCCTCGGTGGCATTGCTTCAATCTGTCCACGTAGAATTCAATCACAACTGTCCTCTGTCTTCCCTCTACAGAAAACAAAAGTTGTAAGCTCTGATACCACATGCCATAGACCCCCACCTCAGTAGGGTCTGCTGACCTCTCGGTCTTTGGATCTTCAAATTCCTGATCCGAAATGGCTTCTCGGTCCTTGTTGGAACCTTCAACACTTAATGACCACATGTCCTTTTCTAATCTTTTCCCGCACAAACATGCACTTAGACACGAGCCTCCACTCCACGTAACCACCGACGTCACCACAGCCTTAACCCAAAAAGGCATGTCGGGTTTCGCGATGTCGGGTCTTCCGTTGCAAGGCACCCCTACTCCTATTCCCGAAATGCCTAAATGGGTTAACGTTCCCTAGCTCCTCCCTTAAATTCTCCTGATGTGACCCTCGGCTACGACCTGGGGCTCAACTTTCGAGCGCATTGGGATTTCACGTGTCGGGACTTTGTGAAGTGACTTTTCTCCCTTTTCCCGATATTTGAAATGCCGAAATTTCCTCGCCACAGATCAATGGTCTCGATTCCTCCATGATATGATGGTCCAGATCATGTCAGGATTTCACGTATCAGGGATTCGTGATGTAACGTTTCTCCTCTGTCTTGAAGTATGAACCTGCGAACTTCCTAACCATAGATCAACGGTCTTAATTCTCCCACGATCTGATGGTCCAGATCGCGTCGGCATGTCGCATATTGGAGATTTTTGAAGTGGTCCTCTCCCCTTCTCTCGAAATACGAAACCGCTATAACCGCTTATGCCAGATCGACGACCCTGATTCCCTGTGATCCAACACTCCAGATTCTTCCTCCTCTTATCGGGATTTCGCTACTCGTGATTCCCTAAAACAACTTCTTCCACACTCCCGACTTTCGAAATGCCGATATTTCAGAGCATCCAATGAAAGGTTCACGCTCCTTTGGATCCAACGACTACTATCTCTCCTAATATTGTGGGTGTTGAAAAACACTCGGTCTTATCCTCTCCAATAATCTACTATATCCAACGATCCATGGAAAATCGGTGTTTCTCCCTTCAAGAATTCCAACCATCCGTTCAGGTTTTCAAAGACTCCTCACCAAATAAGTTGGCATCTTTCCTTCTGAGATTGGTTTCTACGAGGTGGATTTAACCCTCGTCCTTCCTTTGAACTTTCCAAGTCTCTATCTCTCTTCATCTTGATTCTCGCTACAAACTCAAGGATCCTAGGGGATCCTTGCACGCACTCCTTGCGGCCTTCATGATAATATATGATTATCCAAACACTCCAACTCTATGCACTCCTTGCGACAGAAGTTCTTCAACCACTTCCTTGGGTTGGAAAAGTCTAAGACTTCGATCTGGCCTATGCACACCTTGCACGACTCTGTGCTATATTTGCACTTTTGTTTGTATAAGAACAACTCTATCTCTCCTGAACTTTTTTGAGGTAAAAATCAGAATCTTGTCAACATACTCCTTACGGACTTTCACTGCACTCCTTGTAGGAATTCTCAAGATGAGAAGAACTTGAAACTTATACTCTCCCTCTCACAGAAATAATTGATGTACCCTTCGTGTTGAATTCTACCGAGTGAAATGGGAGAGCTGAAAAATATTTATTGCAAGTTACTTAATATTTCCATTAATAAATAATTTTTCAACATTGTTTTCCAGCTCCTAATTGCTTTTGTAATATTTATTTTTGGGAATTGTTTTCATAAAGATATTTATCTACTTATATTTTTATAAAACTATAATTTCATTTTCCTTTGTGTAGTTGTATCAAACTTATAATTTTTTTTAATATAATTTTTTAAAAATAAGATATCTACTTATTTTTTTATAAAACTATAATTTCATTTTTCTTTGTGTAGTTGTATCAAACTTATAATTTTTTTTAATATAATTTTTTTAAAATAAGATATCTATTTTTTTTTATAAAACTATAATTTCATTTTCCTTTGTGTAGTTGTATCAAACTTATAATTTTTTTTAATATAATTTTTTAAAAATAAGATATCTATTTTTTTTTTTTTATAAAACTATAATTTCATTTTCCTTTGTGTAGTTGTATCAAACTTATAATTTTTTTAATATAATTTTTTTAAAATTTTTTTTTTTTTTTATCCTCGTCAATATATATTTTCAAATTTTGATATATTTTTAAAAATTAAAAAAAATAATTATTACCATTTCAAATTTTAATATATTTTTAAAAGTTAAAACTAAATGAACTTTTTTTAGTCATTACTTTTATAATCAATTAAAAAATTAATAATGTATTTTAGTCATTATTTTTTATAATAAATTTAAAAATTGATATTTTTAAATTATTGTTAAAAAAATAAAAAATAAATATTGTATTTTAATCATTATATTTTATAATAAAATAAAAAATTAATATTTTTAAATTATTGTTAAAAAAATAAAGACCATTTTTATTTTAAATCAAATAAAATTATATAATAATAATATTAAAAAAAATTAAAAATATCAAAATTGAAATAACATTAAATTATATACTAAAAATGAATTAAAATAAAATTTAAAAAAATGATATTGATAGCTCAGTCCCACCACCTCTAGGAAATAGCATTGTGCTAAGCTTATAGTGATGTGTGAAATGACTACCCCTACTTGTTCTTTCTTGGCTAACGATCCTCTTCTTTTTAGTGGGGATAGAGTTGTTAACTCATATTTCTTTTTAGTGGAAATGGAGTTGTTAACTCATATTTCTTTTTAGTGGAAATGGAATTGTTAACTCATATTTCTTGTCATTATAAAATTATGTTTTTTTTTATAATCCACTTATTGATAAAACTTTAC